>RJWH01005180.1:22543-83734 GCA_004363575.1 Solenodon paradoxus | reverse complement strand
CTGCTGTATGTGGTCAGGCTGCCTAGGGACCATGGGTGTCGTAGCATATATAGGGTGCTCCTTTGTCCATGGCCATTCTGCCTTTTCCCCTCAGTCTTCACTTAAAAATCAAATTTGGCGCACTCTGGTGGCTCAGGCACTAAGTCGATGATTGCAGTATAGACCATATAAAACCCAAGGACCCGAGTTCATGACCCAGGGCAAGGTTATGTGTGGGAACAACCATAACTAAACAAGTACAAGTGTTTCCTTCTTTCTTCCCTCCTCCCTCCTCCCTCCTCCCTCCCTCCCTGCCTTCTACTTCTTCCTCCTTTTCCTTCCTTCCTTTAGGAAAAAAATGCTTTTTCTTCTCCCTCTCTTTAAAAAAATCTCATTCGAATATAAAACGATTATGTTTCAGTACAATGCCAACAAGTGTTAGACCAGGTGCAGCTCTGTCTGCAGCAGGAAGCCTGTGCGCCTGCTCAGGCCGCACCCCCGAGAAGTGGGCAAGACGGCTTGTGCTGTGTTTGGAGGACGGCAGTCACCGAGTCTGGAACTGCCACTCATGTGCTCATGCACTAGAGTGTTTATGAAACAGGTGTAAGCACTCATTCAAACTCGGTTGAGCTAACAGCATCTTAGCAGCAGGGTTTCTTGAGAGGGCTCACCTCTACAAGGAGTATCTTTCAGAAGGGCCGTTGAATCCTCTGGGCTGACGCGGAAGCAGGCACCTCCGTTGAATTAATCTCTCTCCATCCCTTACCATTGTGTTTTTGTTTCCTGCCAGGATTTCCAGCAGGAGAACTCCAGAAACCTTTCTTTTGGGGAACGGAATATCCTCGGTAAGTAAAGTAGCAAAGCGTCGTGATGGATATGCTGCTTTGGCAGAGCACAGCGTGTCACCTCAGACATGTACCCTAAAGACCAAAGTCACTGCTTGTTCAGCAGAAAGCAGGAATGTAACCTGGGATGGGTCTGCCTCGCTGTCACCATGTTAGGTTTTTGTCTTGTGATGCTTGTCCTAAGGTGTGTGACTGGACAAGAATGACAACTTCTGCATTAATGGTTTTCAGTCTAATGCATTTATTCACTGAATGCATTGAATGCATTGACTCGAACCACAGCTGTTTGAACCTCGAAGGGTTGTTGGGATTTGAGTTGATGCTGGCTCTAAAAGCACTCCAGATGCAAGAAACAGTGGGAGAAAAATGCTTTTAAAATAGCAAAGACTCTTTTGGCTGGTCCAAGTGGTATACGGAGGGAAGTCGTGGAAAAGAACTCTGCAATAGGAGGGGAGATTTTACATTGAAGGCCTTCTCGTTCTGTCGGTCAGAGGACCAACTCCAGTCTCACTGGGCTGAAGCCAAGAGGCGGGCAGGGCTGCATTCCTTTCTGGCATCTCTAGGGGAGAATCTGCACCCTTGCCTTTTCCAACTTTGAGAGGTGACCCACGTTTATTGACTCTTGGCCTTCTCCCTCCATCTTCAAAACCAGCAAAGTCGTGTTACTCTGACCATTCATCCATGGTCACATCTCCTTCAGATACCTCTCTTTTCCACTTTTAAAGACCCTGTGGCTACACGGGGCCCACTCAGCTAGTGCAGGACAGTGTCCCTGTGTTCAACTCAGCTGGTTAACATCTTTCTAGGTGCTGGGGAACTAGTACATGGAAATGCACAGTTAGGGGGCATTATTTTACCTACCACACGTGTTAGCCAGTTAACACCATGGGCAACTGGGCAACAGGCCTGCTAGGGATTGCTAGAACATGCTTCTGCATGATTCTACCTCAGGGGAGAGGGAACTGTGGTATTTATCCTCCAAACCACCTTTCATCATTGATTGAAGACTGCCACCGCAGATATTACCTCCCTGGCATTGCCCAACTTATACCAAGAGAGCTCTGGTGGTAGGAGAAACTCTGTAGGCAACTAATTTCAGGTGCTGGCAGTTGGAAGCTGTCAGATTGGTGTGCCTGAAAAGAGTAAGTGCCGAGGGGATATAAATAGATGTGAATAAAGCCTACAGTAGAGAAGTGCCATCATTAGAATAAATGCAGATTCTCGGTGTCTGTTGACCAAATCCATTAATATCATCCCAGACATTAGCTGCCTGCTTTCATTGGAATGCAGATATTTGGAGTTGGTTTTTCCCTATTGTTAAGATGAGAAGCTTATATATATTTCCATAAAATTAAAGGTTTAGACTAAAAGTTCTCTAAGCTCCCTTCTAACTAAAGGTCCTGTCATTAGCAATTTAAATGTCTATTATTGTGGTTACATAATTTTCAACTGGAGACCTGGAAAAATAGTCTGGCGAGATTGTGAAGTTTTTAGCTGAATGAATTTGTTGATTGGACCCATGAACAGGATTTTCTGATATAAAAGTCAAAATCATAGACATTTAGGAAATAATGTAAGTATCAGTTTAATCTTAAGCTGAGTTACATTTGATACTTGAATGGCAGAGAGATTATATTTTTTCCAAAGGAGTTCCATGTCTTTACTGAATTCATCTGTCCTCTATTAAGATACCTATTCACGAATAATTATTAAGCATCTTTTGGGTACTTAACATTGGAAATACAGAAATGCTGGAGACATGGGATCCTAATCCAGTGAGCTGGTTTCCCATACATCCACCTGCTCTGGATGGATACATTCCAGAACAATTGAGTGGGTATCCTTTCTGCACACTCTACTCAGCTTTTTCCCAAGGACAGAATCAGGGCTGTAAATGTCTTAAGTGTGTATTCTATGAAGGCAGTAGTAGAGGCAAATCATCTTTCCATTCCCTTTGCCTTGGAGAATCACAATACTCAGTGGCATAAAAATGGCCAAGAAGTTCTGCAAGAAGGAAGCCTATTTAAACGTTTTAACCCAGAGGTCCGTAAACTTCCCTTTCCCCTGTGTTCTGAAAAATGCTGGATTAGAATTCATGACTGAAAAAAAAGCATTGACAGATATTGAGACTAGAACACTTAAAGGGAAGCCCTATAGCTATCTTCATGTTACTGGAAAGGTGAGAGTGATTTGCCATATTTGAAGGGCTCATAGCATATTCAGCTAGAGATTACATTAGAGCCATAGATAGAAGACTTAAGAAAGATTCTAGGTCAATATTAGGGAGAGCTGGGGTTTTTATTTTTTGTTTTGTATTGGGGTAACTTTGAGTTATAAAACAACATTAGCTTTAGATGTGCAGGTTCACTCTTCATCAAATATATGGTAACACATCAGGCCCACCACCAGAGTTCTAATAATCCTCTACTGCTGTCCACCGAACCCCCACTGCCCTTTGCTCCCAACTCACACTTCCTCTTCTCCTCTGGCAATCTCAGTTCTGTTGTCATTGCCCAGTGTTTCGTTTTGTCTCTGTTTGCTTTGTTCCTTTATATTCCACATATGGTTAAGTATCATCCAGTATTTATCTTTCTCCTTTTGACTTGAAATAATAATCCCCTCAAGTGCCATCCATGTTGTCACAAATGGCAAAGCTTCATCTTTTTTAGGGCTGTGTAGTATTCCATTGTGTATATAGACCACATGTTCTTTATCTCGTCCTCTGGCGATCAGCACTTAGGTTGTTTCTATTTCTTGGCTGTTATAAATAATGCTGTTACGAAAATGGAGGTGCATATATTTCTTCAAGTTAATGTTTTTAAAGTAAATACCCAGAAGTGGGGTAATGGGAACATACAGAATGTTTTGAGGACTTGCATGCTACTTTATTTAGAACCACCTGACAGGAAATGGGCTACCTCAGAAGGGGTTGATCTCCTGGTCATTGAAAGTGCCTAAGAGGAAGTCTTACAACAGTTTTATGGATTTTGTGTATAGGAGACCCATGCCTCTACTAAGAAGTTGAGTTAGATGGCTTTAAGGACAGCTGAGATGTTATAAATGTTTGATTCAGGCATTGAAGACTCATTACTTAATGTTAAAGTGAGACTATGGTTGCTCCAGACAGCAGTAGGTTTGTTTCATTGTCGACTGCAAGTTCCATGCATCTGTTAAACACATCAGTAAGAATGAAAAAGAAACTGAGTAGGTGGAAAAATTGTCCTCTCCATTTTATTTTTGGAAAGCTACATTTTTTTCTGTAGGAGTTCTTTCATTTTGGGCCAGTCACGTTTGAAAAGGAATATGAGCTTTGTTTGCTTATTTTTCTGACATGCTAATTTAAATAGGGTCCATTGGTAAAATGGAAGATGTGACCTGAATATTATGAAACATTATTATTGTAAGACTTAGGTGAAGTTATTTTTTGTCTCTTGTCCAAAGGATTGTGATTATGTAACTGAGAATTGGGACTTAGAATGATTCAATCACTTTCTGAATTGTCTATTAGCCTTTGCAAATAGGAAGCTCATTGAAGCAGTTCCTCTTAAGGAACATTTGTTGCAGGGCAGTTCCTATAAGCTTCCACTGTTCGTTCCTTAAATTCATCCAGTCAATGGCATTGGCAGAGGGTTGTAGGGGACTGGGCACTCTCAAGGCTGAGAGGCCTGGAAAAAATGCAATGTGATAGCTTGCAAAAATCAGCACTATGTAAAATTACAAGTTTGTCCCACACTGCTCTGATAGCTCTATGATTGAAATGCAGAATTTTACTCTTACTTCTTTAATGAAGGTTTGTGATGATGGAAAAAACAGTAGGAATCATTTTTTTCAAATGCAAATTACCTTGCAGGAAAGAAATAACAAAGGAAAGAATTGCTACCAAGGGGAAAAATGAAATCTTAGAGCACTTCCTTGGGTACCGTTGAGACAAACAATTAGCATGTTAAGGATCATTATGTCCTGTAATAACATGTTGATTCAACAGTTCTTGTTCCTTCCACTTACGGGTTTTATCTGTTTGCTGGGTGACTTTGATGTTGCATGTCAGGAACCAACTGTGAAATATTTTTAGCATAATTACAAATCTCAGGAAGAACCTCATAGCAAGGATTTTGAGTTTTCTGTAGTCCTCAACCACATATTAAATGATGAAAATGAGGTATGTATAGATCTGTCACTTGCATGGTGATCAAATTAATTGATCAATTAGTTAATGCATTGTTAACGTTTTTTACTGCTTCCTAGGTACAGAGAATTTAGCAGTGACCGAGCAGAAAGGGTTTGGACTTTACTGAACTCGTAGTTGAGAGAGAAAATCCCAGACACCCCTTTGGAAGGCCCCCTGTTTCTTCATATATCACTAATAGACTCTGTTTCAGTTGTCTATGTAATAAGACACCACTAAAGCACTACTTACTGACCCATAGCAGTGCAATTTGGGCAGGACTCATCTAAGACAGCTTGTCTCTGTAAGGTTTTTCTGGGCTCCACGAGGAGAAAAAGTCAATTAGACAAAAAAGCCGAATAGTCAGAGCTTTATTGGATTCTGCACACCCGGGCGAAGTTCCCAAGTCCGCAGAATGGGGCTGGGGAAGTCACGGGCTGGGAAGTCGCGCTTGAACAAAGGGGAGCGGGCTCTTTAAGCAGAGGAATTTCTCGGGCTTCCTATGTCCCGACTGGGGATTGGCCCTGGGAATCCAGGTGTGGGCTTCAATGCCTCAGTCTGACGTCAGCCACCTTTTTCCCGGGCTTGGCTGCCGTTTTCCCGGGCATGGCCGCTGCTGTTTTTGTCCCTGGGCCAGCCTAACAGTCTCTGCTCCAGGTGGTGGTGGCTGGGGCAGCTTGCCTGGGACCAGACGCTAAGGAGACTGAGCATGTGTCCGGTGCCCCAGTTGGGCTGACTCTAATGGCTGAGGCCTGACTGGTCCTCTCCCTTCAGAAGTCTCTCAGTTTATGCTGCCTCGTGTGCATTTCACTTGGCTTCCCTCTCTCCAGCTGGGTAGTCCAACCAACTTTAGATCGCAGCTCCTCTCTAAGGGGGCAAGAAATAGAAGCTTGAAGACCACTCAAGGCCTACACCCGGAAGTCACACCTGGTTCCTTTCACTGCATTCTCTTGGTCACAGCCTGTCCTAAGGCCCTTTTAGACTCAAGGGGAAGGAACCGTGTTGCCTCTGGATGGGGACAGGAGCATGTGCGTGCAGCGGTGGGTGGCATTGTGGCAGTTCCCTGTCTAGCCTACCACGTGCTTGTTCAGAGGTGAAGAGAACTAATATAACACCTTTCCCAGCCTGGTGAGGGCTTCACAGTCTCTTCACAGAAGAGGAGAAGCGTGACCTTTGAGAGCAGAGTGAGCCTCTTTACTCTCCACTCTATTCCCCTTTAATGACTACATTTAGAAGACCATTTAACTTCTGAGTTTATAGTGATTTTTCAACAGTTATCAGATAAAGGAAATAAATGGGATGTTTACTGACAGGATCTTTTGAAGCCCTGCTGCTGCTTCTGGCTGTTTATAAATATAAACTCCAGTTAGAACAGACACAGAAACCTTTGGACCGGAAGGGACCTCAGAATACATCTCGTTCACGCTCCAAATTTCACGGGGTGGGACACTAAGGCCCACAGGTGGTCATAATGCATTTTCTTTGTCTGTTTCAATTGGAAGAGTGTGGATTTTTAAAAAATGTTATGGTTGTGATTATTAGATTCTTAGCACTGTGCTCATTAGAAAACAGATCACCTTGGCTTTTCATTGAAGAAAATGAAAGGAATATGCTTTGAGATCCATGTTTATAATTTTCTTCAAATTGTTTGTTTATGCCACAGATCTCTGAGTTATGGAGCTATAGGCGTCATTGTCGGACATGAGTTTACACACGGGTTTGATAATAATGGTGAGTACTGGTTCATTGTATAAGCTGAGGCTTTTATGATAATGTTAACTTTATGGGTGCCAATCGTTGCTCCAGTGTTTGCATCGTGGCATCATCATGGATGGCAGACTATCCAAAGCGGTATGATTGCTGACTAAAAGTTTCTCCCCATGTCTTGCTGCGATAGCTTGCAATAAATAAATAATTGTTCCCATTGCTGATGGAGTCAAATAAAAAAAAATACTTTGCCATTTCGATGAAATTAGCTTTGCATTTTGATCAAGAGTGCTGTGGCTGCCTTGATAGTTACAGGAATTGCTTTATAACTTCTCCCCTCTGTCATTTCTATGTTCCTTATCTTGAGATGTTCTCCCTGGAGGTACGAGGTCTGCTTCAAAGATGATGATGCATGCTGCCGAGTTGGGGCTCGGTGAGTTAGGGCTCCAGAGATTGACTGCTGTTTCTTTCATACTATTTCAAGTACTATACAATGCGTAATCTCGTTTTCTCTGTAGTGGCTTATATATAGGATTTTTTAGATAAGGGCTTATTATGCTTTCCTAATAATGTTTAATGTTGACTATGATATGTATGATGACATTTAAACAAAAGGAAAGAGTAGAATATGGTATAAACTCAAAACGATTGCCCTTTGAGAGTCATCATCATTGTTTGTAATCAACCCTCCTTTCTCCTTTCACTTTGGAATATTATTGGAAAGCTACATGAAATCTCTCCGAATTAGCCACAAATTACTGTTACATCCACATGCACATGATGATTTACAGGCAGACTCAAGAACCCAGCTAGCCTAAGGCAAAACTGTATAGAAGGTGCCTCTTTCTTCCATTTCTATGGTGTCTTTGCTACCCTTTCATGGATGCCTACCCAGGGCCAGGTGCCATTTTGGTTCTTCTCCTTCTGAAGTCCCACTAGCCCTTAATAACCAAGAGCTTTTGCTCTCCAACCATCCCTCTCTGTTAACATGTAGCTGCCTGGTTGTCATCTGAAGCCCCAGAGCTGCTCTTCCTGCCTTTGCGTGTTTGATTCATTTGAGAGGAGAATCTTTGCTAAGAACACAACCCATTAGGGGTCTCTTGGTTCTGCGGCATTCTTCCTGGGAAATTTAAGAACAATTCTACCCTCAGAATCTTCTGGAAGCCTTTTGGAGTCTCTCTTAAAGGACAGAATCTGTTGATGGGAATTGCACTGTGTAACCAAGACTTAGAATGGTGTGTTACACACAGAAGTGCATGCCCAGTAACTGGTCAATGATTGGTTGGTTAGTGGAGAGAGGACAGTGACTCCACACTCTCCCAGTAGGTAGTGATAGTGGCATCCCGCCTTGCTGAAGAATTTCGGGTATCCTAGTTAGCACCTTTGCTTAGGGAGCTTTCCTGTAAGACCTGTGAAGTGTTCTCTGCATAATTAAGTTTAAGGCAATAGTAACCTTGAATATGGGACATAGTCCAAATATACCCAATTCTTTTTAGAGAAAATGAAGAGTGAGCCTATAGCAAACAAACAAACAAACAAAAGCCTGTATAATTAATATTGTTTTCCATCATGTTTTAGAGATTTCCGTTCTTGTTCCAAGTTCTCTTTTTAGAACAACCTTCCTTGTCAAAGCAGGACAGATGGGCCTTCATCCACACTGATGACTGTGAAATGATTCATAACAGGTTTTATGTGTCTCTTGGCTCCTGGCAACTTGGAGGAAACACATTCCTATAGGTCTGAGTCAGGGGCTCTGGTCACACCATGTGAATGACTCACCAGGGCTGTTCCCATGGATCATTTGGAATTTCACTGGCGGTGATGCTTCGACTCCCTCCATGGGCTTTCTGAAAGATGCTATTTCATTTCATAATCCAGTGAGCGTTTTGGGTCGGATCAGGTAAAAACAAGGAATTCAAGCTTGGATAAGAATGTGTGTGCAAGAAGTTGATGGATCCTTTTAAAATGCTCTTTGTTCCTCGCTAGGAAAGAACTTCCTCAATTCTCTTTCTTTCCTCCCCTTTATATGATTAAATTGTGAAAGTGGAGAGAAGCTGGGAGCTACTTCCCGAATGGTCCCTGCTGCCAAGATGGCTTTTTCAAGGCTTGTCAAAGTGAGGCAAAAGGAAGATGAAGCCTTTATTTCTATAAATAATACAAGCTTCTTTTCACCTTCCTTTTTGCTAGGTAGGAAATATGATAAAAATGGAAACCTGGATCCTTGGTGGTCTGTTGACTCAGAAGAAAAGTTTAAAGAAAAGACAAAGTGCATGGTTAACCAGTACAGCAGCTATTATTGGAAGAAAGCTGGCTTAAATGTAAGTATAACGATGGTTAAGGGGGCACCTTGGGGGGCATTTTTCCTCATTTGGACATTGGCCTTTGCTTTAGACCATTGATATTCAAAGTATGGTTCCTAGAACAATAGCATCAGCCTCCCCTAGGAATGCGTTAGAAACGCAAATTCTTGAGTCCTACTCCTGACCTAAAACCCCAGAATCTCTAAAGCTGGGGCCTGCTGCTCTGGCCTTCTGTCCTTCCACAAACTCTCAAGTAATTCTGGCACAAGCCGTGGTTTGAGAATCATAGGCCAAAGCATTTTTTTTCCCCCAAGATTCAGATTTGGAAATTATGTAGTGAAACTAAGCAACATAATTCTTATAAATCTGCAGTCTGTATCATTTGAAACTATTTCTCCCAAACTATTGGTTAGGTTCAATTCATTGAAATAAAAACCTGAATTGGTTGAGTGTTTAATTGTAGAAGTTTGAACAAGAAATGTACTTTTGTAAGTGTTTATATATATATATATATATATATATATATATGAAATTTTCTATAAAGGCACACAGTTTTTCATGAGTGTGTAAGATGTTGTGCCTTTCTCTTTTGGTCTTTCCTTCACCTCCTTCCTCTTGCCTGCTCAGCATTCTTCTGTTCCCTACTGGTAAATTCAGCTTGATAACCCTGATACCATGCCCACCATGTTCATGTAAAGGCAGACAGCCCTACACTCACCTCTAGTTGGTCGTTGTCAGTGGCCTCCTTGAAGGCCGTGGTGTCAATGTTCTGTAATGTAATCACCTCAGCCACAGCAGAGCCAAAGTCCCTACTCTTTCCTTTCTGTCATGCTCCACTACTCTTATTCTAAGCTCTCTTCCTATCTGGGTAGTGTGTCGAGGGGTGGGACTCTTCTGGGATATCCATTTGGGTCAAAGTGTCAGATATTAAAACTGAATTCTGACAAATGTAGACCTTTGTCTCAAAGACACTAGAAGGGGCGTGCGTGTCTCAGCCTAAATCCACACCACCATCAGACGACAGCTTCAGTTTCACTGCCACAGAAGAGAGGATGACTTCCTTTGTGGCTGTATTTGATTTTTCTGGCTCCGTTTGTAAGGGACAAGCCTTCAGTCTTTGTGAAGGGCATCCTTCTTGGCAGCGAATCGGGGGCGTTCTGGAGAAGCAATACAGAGCAGACTGCTAGCAGCTACAGAGCGCTGAGAGGCAAACCTGTGATCTACTGAGGTGAAGTCAGAGTAGGGGGCCTCTCGAAGCAGCAGAGTTAATCTGGTGCCCCCAAGCATAAAGGGGGTGGACAGATTGTAATACAGTTTTGGTTTGATATTTAGCTATCCATATGGATTGTCACCAAGGGTGGCATGAGGCTAATCCCAAAGCCTCCCCTTTGGTTATTTGATTGTTCTTTTTAAAAGCAGTAATTACTGTTTCAGGAGACTAGAGTCACACGTGTCACTGTGTCTATCACATCACATCCAAAGCCTCTGGTTTTGATGATGCTTAGAGAAGCAAGGAAGGAGATTCATTTCAGCATCAATGGATAGAAACGAAGTACCAGAGTCAAGCAGCATTGAGTCTTGAGAAAGTACCATATTATGGAGCAAAGGTTCTGGAGGTAGACTGCTTGGGTTTGAATCCCTAGGAAATGTGGCCTGCTATGCGGATTAGGCTGGAAGTCATGTTCTAATTGATACAATAACATGGAAATCAGGTGGAAAATTTAGTCAAGGTCAAGGAGTTTCAGATTTGTGATCTTGTGGTTGGCTGGCTGTGTTTCAGCTCCTTCCTGGGGGTGGCTGTGTCTGAATGTGCCTGGATGTGTCTGGGGACTGTTTTTCAGTAGCCTCCCTACTGTCTTAGTTACCCCAACTCAAAAGGCTCTGGAATATTAATTTTTTTATTTTTTTTTTTTGTCAAGGAGCTGGTAGCAGTTGCAAGAATGGGAGCGTGGTTCTGGTAGAAAAGGGAATCTGGTGGCACCAGTGAGAACTGCTACACTGAGCTTTAGTCTTCATTTCTTAAGAAAGGGCGATGTAATAGCACTTACCTCATAGGATTGCAGTAAGAGAAAGACTGTATGTAAAGCAGGAAAACGCTTGGGAACTGAAGCTATGAGGGTCCTCCTAGCTGATGATAGTGATGAATGTTTGCCAAAGAGATGTTTTTATTCATTGGTTGTGCTTGATACCTTGATGATTAGGTAGCTTGAAAGTAAAGACGTAGTAAGGATACATGGTTTGAGAGTTTAAAGCAAGAAGTATTAGTTTCCTATTGCTTCTCTAACAAGTCACTACAAACTTAGTGATGTAAAACTACACAAACTTAATATTATTATATACTTCTGTATGTCTGGCTCTGGTCTCACTGGCCTCAAATCAAGGCATTGAGCAAGGCTGTATTCTTTGCTCGGGCTCTAGGTGTGAATCTGTTTCCTTGACCTCTGTAACTTAGAGGCTGTCCAGATTCTTTGACTGGTGGCCCCTTCCTTCTTCAAAGATAGCAGTGACTAGTGGAGTCTTGTATTGCATCATTCTGACACTAACTCTTCTGACATCCTTTTCCTCTATTCATACAGACCCTTGCAATTACGTTGGACCTCCCTGGATAATCCAAGCTAATGTCTCCTTATCAAGATCCTTAATCATATTTTCAAATTTCCCTTTATCTCATAGTTTATCACATTCATAGGCTCCAGGGATCAGGAGGTTGACATCCGGGAAGCTGGAATGGGGATTTGACGGGGATGGGGCATTATTCTGTCTCCTATGCCGAGATTGGCAGGTGTTTTCTGTCAAGGACCAGATAAGGAATTTAGGTTTTGTGGGTTGTCATGTCTCTCTTGCAGTGACTCAGCAGCTGCTGTAAGAGAACAGCCGCAGAAAGTGTGTACATAAATGTGGCTGTGTTCCAGTCACACTTGGTTTATGGACACTGAAATGTGAACTTCATATCATGTTTTTGCAGGCTACAAAATATTACCCTCCTTTCCATCCCACCCCCACCAACCTTCAAAAGCACGAAGTCCAGTCATACAGCCTGTATAAAAACGTGCAGCGCGTTGGATTTAGCTTGTGAGCGCTGATGGTTTAGAGCAGTCTTCGGTGCTACCCCATTGAAGGGTTTAAGAAGCAGTCTTCGACTATTTGGAAGATGGTGCACTCTGGTGGAGCAGTGGTTAGGTCATTTGCCTCTGAAGGAGTGAAGGTCACATATCTCTGAGTTCAAATCCTGGATCCAGGGGTGATATGGTGGTGGGGGTGGAGACAACAGATTGTCAACAATTTAATAAATAAATGCTTCTTCCTTCTGTTCCTGCCTGTGCCTACTCACCTTCATTCATGCCTACACCTTTCCTTTTAAAAAATCGGAAAAATTTCTTCACCGGGCCTGGCTGGTTATTATACGTATTCAAACCTTGGCCTTGTTGCGCGTTTTTCCTTTTCAGTCCCCATGAGAAATACCCTCCTTTTAAATTTTCAAGGAAATCGCTAAAGGTAAAGTGGTGATGATTGGTCTTGAAATCTTGTTCCTGTGTTTATGGTAAATTTTTGGAAACACCAGCACACTGAAAAGAATACTGATAATACGTGAGTTAATCAGAGAACGAAATCTGCATATTGATTTTTTTATTTTTTCCCATTAAAGCGGAGTCACTTAGAATATTGTTAACATTTTACTGGAGCTGGCTAAATTGATGAGAATAAAGAGGTGAGGGAGAAGGAAGTGTATAGTATAAAAACATGGGAATTCTTATATCAGATGCACCCTGCTGGGGTTAGTTTGCCATCTGACAATATATTCTCTCCACCTCTGATTTACTGAATGTTATTTTTCTCTTTAAAATATGGTACTTTTCTTTGCGATCATATTTATACCACTTGCTGATGATAGTTGGTTGTGAAACACTCTTTTTCTCTTGATTAGGTGAAGGGGAAGAGGACCCTGGGAGAAAATATTGCTGATAATGGAGGTCTGCGGGAAGCTTTTAGGGTATGCACTGCTATATTTGCTGTGATTTTTTTTAAAAATTAGACTAAAACACAGTATGGCGACACCTCAATTTACACTATCGACATGTTCTTGAGGAGTGGTATTTATGTAATTTCTATGAATTTCTGAAAGTAGGATTATATTTCCCTGTTGCCTTGACCTGCATTTCTTTATTCTTTCTGGGGGTGGTGTGAAGTCACCACCCAAAATACGATTTACTATTAAGTAGCCTATACTTCAGTGATAGTTTTCAGAAGATGCATTCATAGCGACATCACTGTATGGTAAGACATCTCCTTGGGGCTAGGTTCAGATGAGTTTTCCTTGCCCTCCGCATAATTTTCTTTTGAAATACCCAACTTCTAAATTCTGGCCAGAGGCTAGTTGTTCTCATACAGTGGGCTAGGTAAGAGCCCACAGTCATGTTTTCATCTTCTACTGGTCCATGGCTAAACAAGCTATGGATGAGGTAGAAAGGATTTCATAACGCTAAATGCATTCTATCTGAAGACCAGACTATTGTTTGAGGTTATATTCTTCCTGTATTCCAGTTAAAATATATTTACTTTATTGATGGTGATAGAAGATGATAGTTTTCCATTTTACTTGGCAGATTAAAATATGGGCAACATATTGACCCCCAAATTTATTGCTGTATGCCTTGCATTGTGTTAGATTTGTCTGCTTCCTTATGGGAATAGAACAGGTGTTTTTTGGTGGTGGTGGTGGATTTTAGTTATTTAATATCTGAACATCTCGGTCCAGCTGCTTTGTTATTTATTGAGTGTAAGGTCATTTTTTGCAGGTGAACCCGCCTCACTGTTAAGCAATAGGACATTGATTTGCATTTCCAGGTGCTTGTTTTCTTAAAGGAAAATTTGACATGATGCATTTTGCACCTGGTGGAGGATATATTTAAAATCTCTGCATTGCGTGAGCAAAAGAAAGCCACCCACATGGGATCATTGATTCTACTTCTCTCACCAGGCTTACAGGAAATGGATAAATGACAAGAGGCAGGGAACTGAGGAACCTCTTCTACCTGGCATCACATTCACGAACAACCAGCTCTTCTTCTTGAGTTACGCTCATGTGAGTAGACCAAGGGAGGGCATCAGAGAGGAAGAGTAGAACTCTGGTTTGCTCCCTTGATCAAAGATTGAAACAAAATCTTAATATCAAAACTTTAATTTTAGCTGAAATTGTCCTTGCCACTTACTTTTGGGATATGGTTCACCTTCTTAAAGTTCTATGGAGTATTCATTGATTCAGTCAAGGTTTTGGTGTATATTTTTTAACAAGTGAGTTACCATCTCTATAGTAACTCATTTCATATTTCTTTAACATATCCTGACTTCTTAATGTACTTCATACTATTTATAACTATTTCTTGTGACTCATTCTTTGGCTTTCCTGATCCTACCCTTTCATGTATTTCTTCTCCTTTGCTGTATTGGATGACTTTATCCCACCACTGTCAAACTGGGGGGCCACTCAAGGCTACAATTTCCACTTCCAAATGAATCTGTAAATACTACTAGAGCTGAAAAAGCAGCCACAAAATCAAGGAGTGGCTTGGCACTCTCCTGCGAATGTAGTGGGTTCTCTGAGCCGAAACAGAAAAGAGGATGTGCACTAATAAGGCACAATTTTGATGTTTGGCCAATAAGTCAAGTGCCAGTTCTTTTTTGTTATCGGTTATTGGACTGGTTCATGGCACAAGCATGTAGGCCTCAAAGTGTTAAGGGAGGGATTGATGAAGATTCTGGGGCCTTACCTCTCAGTGGGAAAACGTGAATCTACATGCTCAACCTCAGACAAGTTTTCATCAGTACAACCTTTTGTTCCTAAGTCTTTGCTTTCACTACTCTGTAAGGGCATTCATCCCCAAGTCTTCTGTAGTCCAATCTGGTTAAAGAATTCTCATCTTTCTAGGGTCTTAAAGCTAACATGAGACATGAGAACACCAATGTGAACACGCATCAACCTGACCTGACATCAACAATGCTGGAGTCATCAAGAGAATGACTTTCCATTTTAGTTTTTCTGTTTTCTATCAACACAACCCTTATCTTTGAGTCTTCCTGGTTTGCAAACCTGGATTCTTGTTTTTATGACTTGTTTACCAAAAGCTAGGTGTTTAATCTTTTTAAGTGATCTCCTTTTCTCCCCATTAACCCTATCTTGTCATCTGTAGGCTAGACTGATCTCTTTTTTTCTGGATTATCCTAGCAGTCTTATGCCATGTTTTCCTGACTTTGGCATCTTTCCACTACTATCTATCTTACACGTCACTGAAATCCCACTTTTATTTCATTACCGACCTGCCGTGGCTCCTAAGTGCCAGTCACATGGAGACCAAAGACCTCCCATGGGCTTTCAGCGTTCTCCTGAGTCTGATCCACTCTACCCAACTAGCTCTAAATTCCCACAGCTCTACCAGACTCACCCTTAACCGAGCAGGTGTCCTTACTTCCACCCCTTGATTTCATTGATGCCATTACTGTCTCTCTGACTTCTGCTTTTCCTTCTATAATATGATCCCCTTCCTACTCCTCCCTTTAGGATCCATGTTGAGTTCCTCCTCTTCCACACCATCCACTGAGTTCCCCAAGGACTTCCTTTACAAAAATCTCCAGCTCATACATTCACCTTCATTACCACGCAGTTGAATATTTATTTGTCCTCAGAATATTGAAGACTTTCAGTTTATCTCCAAAATTAACTTCTGGATTCTTACACTTCTTATGTACCTTCAGAACACCCAGCAATGATGTGCTGCATATATTGAAGATGCTTGTCAGTTTTAGATGAATTATCTTAAAATGATAAAACACATTTCATCTAAACAGACTTTCTTTTGAGTCAGCACTGGGCCAGATGCATAAAATCAGCACACATAAAATACTTAGGCCCTTTTAGAGCAGAGATTGGCGAATTAGGGCTCATGGGCCAAACAGCCTGTTGATTGTTTTTGTAAATAGTTTGTTTTTTTTAATAGCCACACTCTTTCCTTTACCTATAGTCTATGGCTCTTTTTGTGCTATAGCAGCAGATTTGAGTAGCCGAAACTGTCTGCGAAGCCTAAAATATTTACTGTCTGCCCCTTTACAGAAAAGTTTGCTGACACCTGCTCTAGAAGACAAAATACAAGGTCCATCAGTTCTTACCACTTACACCCTAGTCCACAATCTCTTTTTGTGGATGAAGTAAACTAACAAATAGTAACATTTGAAATGTCTCCAAATAAAATTCTAAACTACGTCTGATTTATTTTAAACAAAAAAAATAGGGAAAAATGGAAAACTGGTTTATATTACTAATGAGAAATTCATCTTGGAATTTTTCCTGCTTACAGAATGAGGAGATTTTCAATCATTTGCATATTGGAATAATTCTGCTGGTAGGGGGTAAAGTTATTTTCCCTCCTGGGAAGGTACTAGGTAAATGGTAACCATCATAATGTGTTTTTAGAAATCTCTTAAACGATATATGAAGCAAAGACAGTACCATATACTAATGTAAGACTTTAAGAAGAAACAAGAAAAAAATAAAGTTGAATGATAGGAACACCGTCACTCTAGCTAGTTTCCGAGGAAATTAAGGAGTCACATCCAAAAATATCTTCAAAGTCAAATTTAGAACCTCGGTGGTTGGCGGTTTACCTTTATCAAAAGTCATAGCATCACATCACCTCTCCTGCTTTCTATATTCCTGTAGTTGCTGTGACCTGTTAGTCTTTTCCCCTGCATATCCTTGTACTTCTTTCCATGCTAACTTCTACTTATTCATCGAGAACCTTCTGGGACCCTAAATCATCTTCTAACTAGCTTCAGATTTTCCCCTCCTATATAGCCCTACCAGATACATTTTTTTTCAACTATGATTGTATTATTTTCCTGCCCAGAAACGATGTTTAAATACAGTGTGAGCACTTTGTCCTATCATCAAGGATTTGAGGAATCTGGTACCATCCTCCCTCTCCCCTGGCCTTCCATTGCTGTCCACGGCGTACCTTACTGTCCAGCCAAGCTGAAAGTCTTCCCATTTTTGTTATTGCTGTAGCTTAAACATATCTTTGCTTCCATTTTCCCTTCTACTTGGAATACCCTCGTCGTAGTCGTGAGTCCTGCTTCTATCTTGTATCATATTTTAACACACACTTCAGATGAGGGTTATGTAGGTTATGGTACAAGAATAAGGAGAGTTTGTTTCTTCTTCCTGCTCCACGTCCAGCATGGCTCAGCACTGGGGCTCTGCTTATAGTTTTAACTTAAAGATCGGGGCTTTGGAGTGTGTATAGTGATTTGCATTCCCATGGTCACCATGGTGTAAGAAAAAATAAGAGGTAGTGTGTACTAGCCCTTAATATAGCTTCTTAAATTGTTCTTAAAGCTTTAAATGCTTCTTTGGGGGTCTTAAAAATTTATACCAGGTAATGATAAATATTACTTCTAGTTGCCCTTCATTGGTTAGAGTTAAGTCATAGAGCCCTGCCTAACTTCAAATGAGATGGAGAAATGTGCTCCTAGACAAGGCCTAGACCAGGGTGGGGTGAGCAAGACTCTCAGGGTCCACAATGCTAGCTTCTCATGTTTATACTCAATAATGGATGGGTGATTAATTTTATTGATTTTCTTATTTTAAACGTGATAAAAGCTGTTCTAAGCATTATATTAATTGAATGAATCCATTGGTCAATTCCTGGAGACAGATCATATGCTCTTGATTTAAAGCATTTGTCTGGAAACCTTCCTAGTGTACTTGAATTGTGGAATTATTCACAATGATAAACCTTCCATTCTGGGGGTTAGAATAATAGATGTTACTACCAATGAAGGTTTTATCTGATACTGAAACTGTCATTCATTGATTCTAAAAATACTCTTCAGTACAATGTGTAGCATTTAAGACAGTAGAAAATGTGTGATTGGAATGGGAATATAATTACTGGGATGCTTTCTCTTTTAGGTGAGGTGCAACTCCTATCGACCAGAAGCTGCGCGAGAACAAGTTCAAGTTGGTGCCCACAGCCCCCCTCAGTTTAGGTAAATGGGTGACATTAGTTTTGATTTATTTCTTGGTTTTTATTCCATTGGTTTATTGTTTTCGTTGCTTTATGCATTTTGGGATATTGAAATCACACCTCAGTCTGTGTGTCTGCCACAGCACACCTACCACCAGGGTTCTTTTACCACCAGCTTGTGGCCTCCCCCCCATCCCCACGGCCCCTGCCCAGTAGCCACAGTCTTGTGTTTTGTGAATTTTGTTGCGATTTGACATTAGTTTTAAACTGGGTGTGTCTCCACCTCCTTCACCACCCAGTCATTCCAGTGGCCTACCAGATAGATGACCTGAACACAAGCCTGTATTGTGAGCAGTGGTAACTCCATTTTGAAGATAAAATGTCTGGCTAACAGAAGCTCAGCGTCTTTTCTTCCATTAGTAAGAACCTGATTTAGTCAGCATTCTCTTAACTAAACTTCTGTAGTAGGCATTTGCATACACTTCTAGTCCAGTGCTGGATCAAGAGATCCATGAGATTGTACAAGACTCCAGAGGTAATTTAGAATCCAGATATAGCTTTAATATTAATCCCATTTATTATCTTGCATTTTATTCTGAGAGGCAGCAGTCTTCGAGAGCCATGACACCATGGGTGACCAGTAAGCCGGAATATTTAATTCATCCAATCACTTACTCTGTTTGTCCCAGCCAAAAATGTCTCTATTTCCTTAGGCAAGATGATACTCAATGTACTGTGCCTTACAACACTCAGAGCTCTGGTTTATTTCGTGGTACAGAATATTCTCTTTAATGCCTCTTGTTCATTCATGTCACCAACCAAGAGGTGTTAACGAGTGCCCACTTTCTGAATAGCTCTAATCACAAAGATGCGTGGTGATATTTGGCTATTCTAACTCACATCTGGGATCAAAAGCTCTACATTTTGGCATTTAGTGTGAATCATATTTTGAAATAATTGCTTATATGCAAAAGGAAAAGGATTATGAATTGAATTCCTATTTGATGGTCAGAATGTATGAAATATTAAGTGAAATATAAAAATTCAGCCTTCTAGCATAATTTGAAGGAAATTTCCTATAGTAGGACAGAAAATCATAATGGAAAATAAAAAAATTCATAATGATATTTATTGATTCTTTGCTTTGAACATGTTATGTGTATATATGTTAATGTTTAAATGAATCATTAGCATTTGCAGTAAAGTCTTCTAAAATTTCTCATGTATTTAAAAATCTTATTCCTAAAACCTTGCCTTAGAAAGGCCTTAGATATTTACTATAATTTACCCAGTAGCATACAAATCTAATCACTGTGTTGGAAATTCTCCCCCATTGGGCTAAACTGTCATGAATGGTGACAGTCTCTAATGGACTAAAATGTGTTCCCACTGACAAATGGTGCAGATGGACCCACAAAGTATATCTGCTGTTCCTCAGCAGATAAGTTTTTAGAAAGTAATTTAATTTTACTAACTAGATGCTGGTATTATTGGATTTTAGTTGATAATTTGTAAAGTATACCCACCAGTGATCAGATAAATTCTCTTTAATACATGCCCAGGGCGAATCACACTATGAGAGACACATACCTACCTATACATGTCAGTGAAAACACAACAGGTTTGGGGGACTTTTTGGATACAGACCATTACATCCTTTCAAATGCCCGTAGGCAGCAAAACCATTAGAGAGTAAATAGTCAGTGACCAAGAACGCTGAGTCGCTGGTCAACCCTTTGAATGTGCAGTTGAGTAAGAGATAGATGAGGGTAGAATTTTTTGTTTTGTTTTGTTTTGTTTTGCTGGGTAGTTAGTGACATCAGCAGTGGCTATAAATTTCCAGTGTAGCAGAAAGCACCCAATGGAAATACCATTTCCAAAAGGCAGTTACAATTCAAGTGCTGAGTAGAAATCCAGTCTTTACTGCAGTCAGAAAACTTGGAATAATAGCAGATTTTCGAGCTGATTCCAAGGAAGTATTAATCATCAATAACAACTTGACACCATTCCTTAATTGTTGCATGAACCAAATTCCAGGTAAATATGAACCTTTAAAGCTAATAGGAACCTAGATAAAGTATTTTTATAGATTGAATTAATTCTTTAAAGATCATTGGAAATACAACAACACAGATGACTCTTATAGACATAAAATTGAGTGAAGGAGATCAAAATGCATATTATATGCTTCTATTCATATGAAGTTCAGAAACAAGCAACGCTAATCTATGATACAGGTCAGACTAGGTGTTATTCTTGGGCGTACGACTAGTAGGGTACACAAGCTTTATGCCTGGGTGTAGGCACATGAAAATATCAATGCACTTTACATTTAGAATGTGTGTACTTTATCGTGTGTCTACAGAAAGTTAAAACCTTCTATAGAAAGTTAAAGTATAGAAAGCTAGAAAAACCAAGTATTGATATATCCTGTAGTGTATAGGAATTTGTAAATTTAGAGGCATGTACAGTCTTATGTGCAATTTATAGGAATTGTGAATCTTACAGTATATAGGAATTTGGAGATTTTTTTTTTGAAACTTACTAGGAGCATTTACCTGGCGTTCAAGAAGTACTAATTCTAATCTCAGCTGTTAATTTCACTGGAAATTTACCTTATGGCCAACTAATTATATGGCGATGGTGCTTACAGAGAAGCTACTGGACACATTTTGTGCAATCATTTTGGGACTTAGTTATCTCCCCTGTAAACAGATTAAATGAATGCAACTTCTCTTCCAACAATATACTGCTGCATTTTTATCCAGAACCCACTGATCTATAAGAATTAAATGGCATGTGCTTTGACATATATTTTTCAGGGTCAATGGAGCAGTTAGCAACTTCGAAGAATTCCAGAAAGCTTTCAACTGCCCACTCAATTCCACAATGAACAGAGGCGTGGACTCCTGCCGACTCTGGTAGCCGCACGGCCGGTTTTTGCATCCAGACAGAAGTTGAACGGTGCTAGGAGAGACTGCACTGAGCACGCATCGGCTGTTGCTTGAGGCCGCTATTCCCCTGAGGACTTTTAGTTTTAATGCATCTTCATTCATTGAATATTGCTTAGATCGAGACAATATCTATTCAAAGATGTAGGGCTTTAAAAAATGGAATACAAGTAGAACAAGTATGTTTCTTTAGAAAAGCAATCCAGCAAAAAATAGATTCCTGGACTCCTTTTGTTAAAATGCTATATGCTGAATTGTTGCCATTTAGTCCGTAAGCCACTGCTAAATGGCACCTGCTGTTTTCATCTACAGCTTTTCAGAGGGCCTAAGTAGAATGTATCCAGAAAAAAATTTGGTCAAATAAACTCGTAGCCCTCAAGGATGACGACATGTAGGTAGCTGCTGGGAGGGGTTGCTGTTGAGTGGAATGCAGCGCTAGATTTCATGCATCGTCATTGCACTGCATTTATTAACTCCAAGTTAGTTAAGTTATAAATATGCTGGATCTGCATTTTGTAAGTCTTGATGAAGTTCTTGCTTTCAGTTTTGGAGTCTTCAGGGTGAAAACGTGCTCACAGCTTATATTCGATGTAGCTATTGCCCTGATCAAGTCAGCAGAAGCAAGGCTGGCAGAAAGGTTACTTGATAAAGGATTTGAATTTATCACATATGAAAAGGATATCTCAAAATCCCAGTAGAAGTCAAAATTCCCAGTTCTGCAACAATTGGGACACAAGGAGATGAAATCTCCAAAATGTGATCTACTCACAAACCTCAGTGGTGATGTGTCTACTGGTCACCTTTCTTTAGTTCTTGATTCTCTGGCTACCTTCATATATGTGCATTCTCCTGTTTCTGAAATAAGTAGTTATTGAGAAAATGAATTTCTAGTTCTCCATTAGAAACAGAAGCTTTCATTTCCCATGAGTGCAAAGGGACACACTGAGGAGGCTCAGTTGATGTCACTTAACTTTAAAAAATCTTTTTGGAAAAATTTTGTCACTGAAAATATTTTAGAACCAATTGACTAAATTAAAAATGTTCTGCTTAGGCCAAAGAAACATGCTTTTTATTCATCAAATCTTCTAATGAGTCTGTAAGAGTAGTACTATATTTTTCATCCTAGGAGCTTTATCCTTTTATGTGAACTCCTCCATCTCTTATGGGTGAGGGGTGTGTGTGTGTGTGTGTGTGTATGTTAACACTTAATGATCTTGAAGTGGTTACTTGGCTTTTCCTGTGTCTCCACCCCTCTTTGCACTATTCACTGTGCAAGCAATTCTCCATTACATGTGCCAGTAGGAAAATCTCAAAAGCAAAATGTGACATTCAGATTAACCATAAGAGGTCATTTTGCATACCTGTGATTTTTTCATCCTTTTTTTTAAAAACATAATTCTGCCATGTCCTTTTGTAACCATGAGAACTTCTGAAGGGAGAAAAGTTCAGAAACACCATCATGAGGAAAACAATTACATTGCTTTAGTCAGCAGAGTGATTTTCCCCTTGACTTCCTCCTCTTTGAATGGTTAAGCTTCTGAAAGGCAGTTACCTTTTCCTTCCCTTAACCATGGCTTAGTGTGACCTTAGTTTATATGTTTAAAAACAAGTTGTGTTAGGTTAGAGATGCTTGAAATGTATGTTCCTGTTCTCTGGAGGAATCACTCCAACTTGGTGTAGACATACAAGATACTCCTTGTTTCATCCCTGTCCTTGGACATTTAAAATCAACTGCGGTTTGTCATGCTTATATGAATAGCATTTTCCTTCTAGATTTCTCTTTTAAACTCCAAATAAACACATTCCTGCAGGTCAGAGAAAGTGTTTGCTAAAAGCACAGAATTATGACTTTGGAAGTGGAAATAACTCAGTAACGTTATTTTAGAAAAAATTTGTTGGTCATCATTTGGGATCCTCACATTTTGTAAGTGATGTGGCTGTCTTGTCCTGATTCAGTTTACTTGACTTAACTCTGTTAGACTGAAAGCTGTAGATAGGATGACATCAAAAACCAAACAAGCCCAAAGCAGCAACACCAAGCCATCATGACTAACCAGAATAACTTTCCCATAGGGCTGGATTTCCAAATAGATGTTCTTGTTTATGTTTTCAGATTGCAGTCTCGTCCCTTTTCTTAAATAGAGATTGCTCAAAGAAACACACTGATTCAGTGGTAGAAGGAAGAAGGTAAAATGCAGCTGGAAGGTAAGGAATTAAAAACAAGAGAGAGGCTGGCCCATGAATGTAACTCTGAAAAGAAGACAGGCTTTTGGCAGTCCTTGCTAAGCACATCCATTGGAGTAGAGCCATAAAGTTTTACAAAAATAATTATAGTAAATTAAAAGGAAATTAGATACTGGATCTCAGACTAGAGCTGCCATCACATTCTCTGATTCATATACCAGATGTTCTGCCAGTGAACTATTGTCTGGGCATTGGAAGGAGTTAGGCTTTGTGCGCGTGTGAAATTCTCCTCGATTAATCAAAGTTTTTATGTGTATGAACTGGGATTGCTTGGGCTTATCACCATTGCCCAAAGTTTTTTGAGGTTTTTACCAACCACACAGCACCGGCCTCCTGTTTGCAGTTTTTTTCCTTTATGAGATAGTTAGACATGACTAATGCAAGCTCAGGACTCATAAATTATCCTGAAGTTTATTTAGTGCCTTTCCTCACTAGAGCTTAAAGCAGAGCACATAAATTTTTATCTTATTTAGCCCTGGAGCATCGCTTAAAAGTAACTAGGAACTATGGCTTGCCACACAGATTATGCTTGTGCCAGAGAAGTGGAGAGGTTTGAAATCCCTTGTCAAGTAAACCCCAGTCAGAAAAGGTGGATCTTTTTTCTTTGGGTTCTTGATCTTTGCATTAACCTTGAACCCTTCGATTACCCCATTTCTAAATACATATATTCTACCAGTATTTCTGTACTCACTTGGCATTACAAAAGCTTTTTCCTTCATATTTTAAACATCATGCCTCAGTTGCATATTCAATTAAATGATCATTGTATTTTCTTCCCCTACTTGTAAAATGAGAGAACAATCATTTTAAGGACAATAAAAGTTGGTTGAAGATTTTCTGTTTCTCTCTCTTTAAAAAAAATATTGAGATCTCTAACAACACATACAGTTCTAATTTAGACAACAATATCCCCCCGTCCCCCCCAAATACACCAAGCATTGTAGCAGACATTTGCAGACATAGCTAATGAGAGATTTGCAACGTGGTCATTGTATTTTCTTCCAGAATGTAAGTAGGCAAATGTGGTTTATTACTTTTGAAATAATAGTTCTACTGAGAAAAACAAAGGCCTCTGAGAAAATGATCAGTCATGAAAGGGTGGGTCTTGCAAAAGTGATAACGAACATTACGGTGGCTATTAAATCAGACTGTGCTGGTCCTTTTCTTTAGCAGTCCAGGCAATGCTTCAGCACACAGTAACTGAGCGCCCACGCTATTTCCCTCACTGACACTGAACTCACATGACATTTAACTAGCTGCATTCAGGTGGGCCGTACACAATCTCAGCTTCAACAAACAGTCTTCTCTGACATGGGAGACGGATATGTAAATTGTTATAATTACCTCATTCCGGGACAAATGTGATATCGAGGAACCTCAGGTTGTGTCTGGCGCTTGGAGAAGGAATTGTTCCTCCCCTCTGGTGGGTGCTCTCATTGCCCTCGCTACACAGATCCCAGCAAATCCCTCTACTGGGTACCCTAACCACCTTCTGTCTGCTTTTCTTCCTAATCGGCTGTGACTCTAGGATGGCTGCCTTCAGCTACTGGAATCTCTTTGCCCCACCCACTTGCGGAGAACCGGAAGTGCCCCGGACTTTACATCCTCTGCTGGCTTTTGGACAATGATTCAGTGATTCAACAAAAGTCTGACTGCCCTGACTGAGTCGAGACAAATCCAAAGGTAAACCATAGACTCCATGGTAATTTCTTGATGGGCATTTTGAAGTTAGGCTGCAATGCAAGTAGAGCCCCTGATTGATGATTTTTAAAAACTTTCCAATATGTCCTAAGATCTGGAAAAGTACAGGTGTGTAGTGGGTGTGCCATGACATCATGTACAGGAGTAGACATCAGGCAGGATACAGAGTTGATAGGTAGTAAGCGGGTGAATGTGGCCTGTTAGCGTTCAACTTAGAGGTTTTGGAGCTGATCCTTAAAAGAAGGTTTGTGTGTAGGGTAGTGGTAGGAGGAAAGATGGAGAGATATGACACTTTATAAGTCATCTCAGTGGTATGAACGGGAAGGAGGGATTTGGGGGGTAATGGAAGCAAGAAGACTAGACTCTTTCTTGCTATGGTCTATAGGACAGATTTTGTGAGACCCAAGAGGTACCTACTGGGTTGGCTTTGATTTTTAGATATATATCTAAGTGAACCTGATCAGAATTTGAAGGTGGCTAATGTTTCCAATTAGTTTAACATATTTGTATGTGCCTTGACTTCAATTGCTTTATTAAGATCACACTAGCTGATGAAACAGATCATCTTGATGATGTCACCCAATTTGAATTAATTCCTTGTTTTCATTACATGCAAAAAAATGGGTATTAATGATCAGTAAGTGTCTCTCTTCCAATTGGTAACTTGGGAACCCAAATTCCTTTCATATTCTGATTCCACTTCTACCATTTCTACACAAGACTGAATACATGCTTATCTACAAGAAGCTGGTAGACGGGAAAAGTCCATGAAAGACACTGAGTGGAAAATCTGTTCTTGTCATGGAAGTTACCTCGATCACTTGTTCTCATATTCCATTGGTTAGAGCTCAGTCATGGAGTCAAACCTAACTTCAAGGGGTAGGTGCGTAGTTAGTAGGCTGGGACGTATCACCTAGTGGTGTGCCGAGAAAGAAGAGCAGGTGGGCTTGGCTATCACCTAGCAATCCCAGCCTCACCTTCTAAAATGAAATATGGAGCAGTAACTTGGAGCCGTTCTGAATTTAGGAAATCACTTTTGAGCATAGCACAATGAAAATTTAAAATGCCATCGGTAGCCTGCAGTTTATTCTGCAGGAGTCTTTTTAATTAACATCTTAATTGGATAATTTAATCCCCTTTAGAATTAGAGATATGAAAATGGAAACGAGATACTCCCTGTGCTCTGACAATACTGTGCTTTAATAAACACACCAAAGTGAGCCCGGAAATGAGCACCACAAACGCATTACCATAATTTGTGATCAGTGAAAGAAAACCTGATCTATAATTTTAATTATTTCTAAATGGTTTAGATACATGTTTCATTTGAATGTGTATTTTGTTGTGTTAATTGTCTCAATTAGAGAGATAATGGAATATCTTTACTGTAGCTATGCCATGGATTTCCAATATGTTCTAAGATTTTAAAACATACATCGTATTGAGACCCTACACTAAATATCTCATGAAATAAGAGTGTGTAGTATCTTCTAGCATTTTTAAAGAAATTATATGAAAATTGTTTTTACTTCTACATTGATTATGAGAGAATTGCTACTCAGAGTTTTGTTTTATGCTTTCTCTGTTTAAGAGAAAAATGGAAGCTTAGAATTAAAGAAATAAAGATGAGTGTCCATGTACAAGCCACAAAAGTGCTCTTTGAATGAATTCTGGCTTGAGACTCCACTTTACAGAAAAAGAACTAAATAATTACATTAAAATCCCCAATGAAAAAGCTACCTAAGATGTTAAGTATCATGGATGCTGCCAGTTGGGCGGAAATATCTGCAATTGTCCCGTATCTTAAAGGGACATGTGTAGTTTACCATTTAGAAGTATACTTTGTCAGTTTCCAAAGTGATTTAGAAGTTAGTGGTTCAGTACCTTGTTAGCTGTCACACAGTCCTTCCACCCCAATGACACTTGATAAATGACAAAAATAGCCCAGTGCATTTTTATTCCCAAACTGACCAGATTTTTGTCATTTTCAAATGACTTTTCTTTCTGTGCCTAATAATGATTGTGTTGAGAGTGGCTTCCCTTTCTTTGACACCCAGTATGTCCTAGATATTCTGCTAGGGTCTTGAATGCATTTTAGACAATCTTTGCAAGTATTCTGAAAATATTTGTTGCTATTCCCACTTCACAGTTCAGAAATATCAGTGCGATTTGCCAAGATGACATTAGTAATTGGAGGAGTCAGAAATAAAGTCAGTTTTGTTTGGCTTGAAGGCCTATTCTCTTATTTTCTACTGGGCATTTGGAAACACACCCACAAACTAGATTTTGAACTGTGACTTAGAAAAGGTTTCATATTACATTCCATATCATCTGTTAGAAAATAATGCGAAGAAAGATAGATGGTAGTTCCATCTTGAGACTTTCAGAAAATTCTCCAGAACCTGCTCTTGATTGAAAGCTAATGTTTATATACCGTTCATAGCTACCATTTATTTAGTCAGCATGTACCATGTGCCAGGCATGTACTAAATGCCTTCTACTATCTTATCATTACAGCAATCAGACACCTAGTATTAGACCCATTTTACAGGTAAGGGAACTGAGGCTTGGAATGGCTAATGACTTGCCCGTGACCAATCATTTGGCTAGCAAAGACCAGAGCTAGATTTGAATCCAGTTTCCTCTCAGTGCTCCTGTAGGCATACTCGAAGTCCTGCACTTCTCACTGAGATAGAACCCCTGTTTCATTGGCAGACTTCCGCTAAATTTCTTTGTGTTCATCCCTGTGATTGTCAGTAGCCTTTCTGTTCTGTCTTCTGAAACGAGAATGTCTCCAGGTCACTTTCTCCAGAGAACAAAAACTTTTTGACTCTGCCTTTGGATAGTTAAGTGCCTGTAATTTCAGATACAGACTTTCAAGCAACCGCCCTAATTTAACTCTTACGCGCTTTCTGCCATTCACTGTTTCGTAGACCTTCCAAGGTCTGACGAGTCCTGGTATGTTGCAGGATTCTTCAGTAGGCGAGTACTATCCATGTGGACTTCTGCCTTTTAAAATATCTTTAATATCCTTTGTGAGGGGTAAAGTAGATCAACATCTGAGTAAGTAGAAGTTTCCATTCGGTTTTCTAGGGGGAAAAAAAAAGCAAAAATTGTTTTGAAAGAAATGCTGCTGTAGATATAGCTCATGTGGAATTATTGCCCATGCCAGCAATATCTGTAACTAAAGAGTCTAATACTTCCTTTAAACTGCTTGAATATTGGGAGGTTTTATTTTATACAGAAGCCAATCCAATTTTTTCTTGGTGACGGTAATAAAACAAGCATGCTAAACATTCTGTATTTCCCATTTCTCCTAAAGATGTCTAAGTCAGCCTTTGGAGAATTCATTTGAGATGAAAGGAGTGTATCTCTGTCCACCTTCCCAAGATGCTTAGGAAGACGTTTAGGAGGATGCCAGAGTGCATTTGTCATGAATGCTCCAGAGGACATGTTTACTTATCAACAAGAACCAAGCTCAGTCCTTGGAGAATCACATTTCAACTCTCATTTGCACACACATGCAGGGTCTGGCACAGATTAAGTTTGAGTTAATGCACATAGCTTGTAGGGAGGAAATCAATCAAAAGCCCTTAAAAGCATAAATGGTTCTTTAGGAACTGAAAGTCCAGTGCCTCAATTTTATTGTGAGCATTGAATAAAAATCATTTTAAAGCACTCAGCATATTAAAACTACAAATGCTAGTAATAATGAAGGTAGTCCTTCACTCAGGTCCATTGATAATACGTACTAAGTAGTAGTTACTAATAGAATGAGAAAAGATATCAACTACCATTTAAATAGACCTACAACACATGAGGCCGAGTGATAGCTGCCATATTGAATTTTGATTAATCCGGGACTTTGATGACTTAGCTTCAAATTTTCCAAACAATATTGTCATTCCTCTCTTTTAGAGCCCTGTAGGGTTCTTTTCGCCGCATTTACAAAAGATCCAAACAACTTATCTTGACCTAAAGGCCCTGCACAACCTGGTTCTCCACTTCTCAATCATCATGTCTCCATTGATTTTCCTCAGTTACACTGATCTTTCTGTTTTTTAAATTTCATACTCTTTCTCCTATTTTCTCAGTCTCGGGGTCTGCTTTGCTTGAACTGGTCTTCGCAAGTCTCTGAGATAATCCTGTTGGAATTAGGGCCTTTATCTTCCAGTCCATAGCCTAACCTGCTTATACTGCCCTACATCTAACTGCAAATGGCCAGCTTTAGTTTCGAGGATTCGCTCCCCTCTCTTGCCCTGCCCTCCCCTCTCCTCACTTTCCTTCCCTCTTCCTTGCCCCCTCCTCGTCCCACTTCTTGGCTCTCATTGCTAAGTAAAAATTCCCTCTGAAGCATTCGTGACAAATCAACTCTGGTATTCTCCTCGGCATATTCCTAGGCAACTCTGGAAAGTGGACAGATACATTTCTTTCATCTCAGATGAATTCTCAAAAGGTTAAGTGATACATTTTTAGAAGTGGAAAATACCAAGAGTTCAGGCATGCTTGTTTTATTGAAATTGCAGAGAAGGACTAGGATCGAGTTCCATATAAAATAAGACCCCCCAATATTCTGGTGGGAGCTTCCCTCGAACTTTGGGGAACAGCAAGGAGGCTAGTCTGGCTAGAACACGGTGAGCAAGTGAGAGTGCAGAACAAGATGATGTAAGAATGAAAACTGACCTTCAGATCATTGGTGGTCAGATTGAATAACCCTTTGTGTGAGATGAGATGCCAGTGGAGACTTTTGATCAGGAAAATGACCAGATCTGGCACATGATTTCCAGGAGAATTCGGGCTGTGTTGAGAGTAGACTGCGGATGAACAAGGGAAGAAGAAGGAGGACTAGGCTGTTGCAGTCAGCCAGGCAAGATATGAAAGTGTCCAGGAGAGCAGCAGAGGAGGTCATGAACAATGACTACGTTTCAGAGGTAGTCTCCTCCATAATCACACTGCCTTAATAACATTTCCAGTTATTTTTGTATTTGTCTTTTTTTCATGTTGTTCCCTGGATTCATGTGTAATTACATGGTAGAATTTTAGTCAGAGCCTACTGTGACTTTGCATGATTTTTTTTTTATTGAATACTATTGTCATGTATCCATGATGTTTCATAATGTTGTATTTTAATGGCAGCATTGTATTCTTGAGAGTCTCTGCCATTCAATGTAATTGCTTTTGTTATTAGAAATTTATTATTGGTTCCATTTTAAGTATTGTAAATAATACAGAGATAAGCATCTTAGATATGTAGAGGTTTTTTTTCTTTTCCCTCATTTCCTTATTAATACCTAAGAGTGAATTTGGTGTACCCTGGTGGAGTAGTGGTGGCGTCCACCGCCTCTGGCCAAGCGCAATCCACATGCATCCCACAGTGTTCTGGAGGCGGGGGACAGGGTAGAGGGAACAACCAAGATGAGCATCTAAATAACACTAAATGAAATGCTGCTTCTTCCTGTCTCTTCCTGCCTGCTTGCCTACTCACCTTCATTCCTGCCTGTACCTCTCCTTAAAAAGAAAAGTGAATTTACGTAGTCAGAGGGGCCATGTATCTGCTTTCGTGGTATTGAAATATACTATCAAATTGACTTCAAATAAGGTTGAATGCATGTGTGTACAATATGCTTTGCAGTAGAACTTGATCAGAAAAGTGTCCTGCCCATAAGAAAGTTACAGTATATTGAGAGCAGTGGAAGTGTAAGCCAACAGCTGTGCTATAAAGCATAATGAAGAACAGTATAAGACGGTGCCACGTTTCATAAAATCTGCTCAGCTCTAGCTGTTATTCAGTTCATCTTTACTAATATTGTGCATCTGTTCAATATATGAAAGTGTGACTGGTTGTTAATTTTACTAATTGAAATTTTTGGTTTTTACCTCTCTTGATTCAAGTTACCCACCTATCAAATGTCTTTTTTTCCACTAAGCTATTAAGATCTTGATTGTTTCTTTTTTAGTTTTATGAGCTCTTTATTGTATATTATTTGTACTCATTTGTTTCAACAGAAACACTGCTGTGCTCAGATCCTCAGCTTTGTACATCTGCGACCAGTTTTCTTTTTTTAAGGAATTAGAGACGGGAAAAATGCTCTACTTCATACAGGTTGCTTTGCTGGAGTAAACTTTATACAAAGGCGTATTTAAAACATGAACACAAATTTAGGAAGAATACAGTATTATCTGTTAACTGAAGAAATAGTCCTTGAACTACCTGCCAGATATTATTTTTAGGCTGGAAATACAATGACGAATAAGTGATCTAGCTTCCAGCTACTTAGCGATTAACATTTCTTAACAATTCCTAAGGAAATGTTGATGTGTGCATAACAATTTCAACAATGTAATGTCTCATAAAATACAGGCTAATACAGAGTTCTTTGGGAGGAGGCCGGCATGGAAATATTTCTAGAGCTAAGCAATGAAAGACTTCCAGTGCTGTGAAATCAAAATAATAATAAAAACGAGTAAGACAGACTACTCAATAGGAAATTAGCAGATGACTTGAACATGTTCACAAAAGAAGGTGTCCAAATTGCTGACAAGTATAAAAGGTTCCCAACTTTATTAGTCAGTAATACAATGTAAATTAAAATTACAATGTGATTCATTTATAACTCCTCCCCCACAGAGGACTAAAGAAAGAAAACATTTAGATAAACAGAACTCTCATACACTGTTGGTGGGAGTAGAAATTGGCACGGCCACTTTGGAAAATGATTTGGCAGTATCTTCTAAAGATAAATATACTTGTATCCTACGACCCAACAATTCCACTTCTAGGTGTTAAGATGTCGTCTTAATAGGTTGTAAAGGATTGCATAGTGGCAATTTTGTGCTGCTCATCCTTCCGTATATCTAACAGATACGTATGCACATTCACCAAAAAGACATATAGAAGAATCTTTATAGAAGCACTCCTTGTAATAGTCCGACACTGAAAAGTCTCCAAATACCCATCGACAGTAGAGTATGTATAATTTTCAATATTAGTCTGCAATAACAAGAACACATGATAACTTCATATGTATGAGTATTTCTCACAAACATAAACAAAAGAAGCCAAACAGAAAAGAGAACATACTTTATGATTCTATTTATAATAAACATAAAATACACTAATCTGTGCTGTTAGAAGTTAGGGGAACCCTTTTAAGGTTTGGTGACGGAATAGACTCTCATGGCGGGGTGGTGTTGAGGGACCGGTAATATTAGGTTTCTGGATTCTGTTTGCATTAATGATTTGTTTGCATTTATATATGTATATTTTACTATATAGTTTAAAAAATTAATAGTCAAATAAATATAAGCAAATTCAATTCTGAGTTTTCCCCCCCACCATGTTAAGTACTTTGATGCTTTTTGAGGAAAGTCATAAATATAAAATTCTTTCAAAAATCTTTTCTCCACCCATTTTCGAGCTCTTACTTTGCTGGCACTCTTGGGTGATCCTGCATTTGTTATAGGAAAGTTGGTAAGAGACTAGGCTGGAAGTAAGGTCTGTCTGGAAAGTCTTGTTAAGAGATGAAGCTGGGCCCAAGTTTTAGAGCCTCCTTTGTGGACATCCAGAGGATCAAGTGGAGAGTAGAGAGTTCCAGGCTGGAAGGCCAGGCTTCTGGAAAGCATGGAGTTGTCATGGTGTGATGGTAGCGGGGTGAGAGCCCATCGGGTAGGGCTGGAAATGGCTTGCTAGAGCTGGAGCTTAAAGAGTAGCCGAGGAGGTCATAGTGATAAGCAAGAGGGTTTGGCAGAGGCCAGATTGTGTAGTGATTTGAAGGATGGCGAAGGTCATACGGCTGAGTTTGAACTTGATCCTGTAGGCATGTGGGAGTCACTGAACAATGAAATTGAACCAGTGACACAATTAGATTTCTATTTAATGAAGAATAAGATGGTGACAGTAGGGAGATTCATTGGAGACGGATAAGACTGAAGCCTAGGGGACCAGTTAAGAGGCAGTAATCCATGGGAGACAATGACAGGCTGGTGGCCTGGGATGCAGAGGTGGGGAGAGATGATAGTGCTCTTGACGAGATAGAATTGTTCTGACAAGACTTGGTGAGTGATGGTTTTGGAATTGACATGTTGGCATCGTGGGTTTTTCTTCCTGTTTAAGAATGGTAGAACCTTTAATAAAATGATGAAATCCATCAAGCCTTCTCCTTGTGTTTCTTTCCCCCTTTAACACCTTTCTGCAGTTATGTAAGTCAAAGCTGCTATGACAAAAACAAGTAAAGCTTTCTCACTAGTTCCCATTGCTTTTCAGAATGATAACTCCATGACACATTTTATATTTTTTCCAGTGGAGTATGATATAGGTCATCTTGTGCACTGGCATGCAAACTTCTTGATTTTGCCCAATGAGTCAGTTGTTCTGGAAAGACAAAAAAAAAAAGTGGTACCTATATACTCTGTCATATACTGTTATAAATGAAAAACTTCTGCATGTGTTTATATGACTGAGTGCAAATATATATATATATATATATATATATATATATATACACATATATGGCTAAACATAAATGTGTATCAGATACTCAAGAAGTTTATGTAATTATATGATAGCCTTAACATTTTGGACAGAGATTATCTAGGTATACAAAGAACAACACATTTTTCTTTAATTCTCCCTCTCTTTTTAAGGGTTCCCTTTGGGTGGGAGAGGATATTTTCCTGACTTGAAGTCCCTCATCGCATTTCCTTCTTTTCAATGTTGGTTTCTAAAAACAGGAAACACTGTATTAATCCATTCTAATTAAAAACCAGCCATGCAACCCTTCGGTCACAGGAACAATTTCGAGGCTGCCTAGGATATCATTTAGTCAGAAATTGCCTCTGTGGCTTTTGGAGTGATAACCACTGCAGGGTTCTAGTGACGACAGCCTGACTAGCTGATTTTATGCTGACAATACCAGGAGTTGGCCTTCCCTCTGAAGAAGGGTTCAAAGCTCTTCCTTGGAGCCTAACAGAGTGTGGACATATTCCTACCGTAAAAGAAGAGGGGGCGATATGGAAGAGGTGGCAAGAAAAGACCCGAATCCACTTCCTGCTTGTCTTCTGAACACCCCTTCGCCTTCCGGCTGTGAGAGGAGCACGGCTCTTCTTAGCCATCTCCTGTGAAGGTAACTGCACAGGGGCCTTCTGAAACCCATTTCCGCCTTTGTTCCAGAAATTCCTTGATCTTCAGGAAGTCTGTAACGAAGCCCGGGGTCTGCCCTTGACCAGATGGGAGGGCAAGCAGGCCTTTTCTCTGCAATGGAGTCTTTTCTATACCTGAGGATGATTAATGCGCCATTATGCTGCGCTGCTTCCTCTTCTTCAGAACGAAGATGTTCATCTTCAGCTTTTTCCTTGTCTTTTTCCTTCTTGGCCTTGATATGGTCTCCTTCTGTTTAACTATTGCCAACCGCTTTTCAAAACCTAAAACTTGTGCTACACAAGAGAGCCCGTTGATCTTGCTCCCCAGCTGATGGGGTGGGGGAGGTAGACTTGAAAAGGGCCTGATGCCTCTTACCCGCAGGTGCAGAGAAAATTCTGGGACTGTTGAGTCATGGGTCAGAGAGCCAACACGGTCGTTACAAAAGCAAGGCCCCCAAGCCAAGGTGGCACCACAAAGACCAAAGTCAATTTCAAAGACCTTGTTGGTCCACAGGTGCAGAGAGAACAGCAGAAATAATCAGGTCGGGCAGTCTGTACCCAGCAGGGCTGCTAGTTGGCGCTTATCTGTGTATGTGGCTCTCTCTCACGAGAGTCTGCAAAAGTGGACTTTTAGAGGTAAGGCCATCGCTCTGTAACTAGCCCAGCATTGTCCTGAAGGCACCGATTTTGCTGAGGCAGTGCCAATGCTACCGCCTAGTGATTCTTAGTATTTTTCAAAGATGCACATTCCTTTGTTCCCTTCTCATTGTCAAATTGTATCTCCTGCATGAGTCGTGATTGATTGATTAAACTTTTAAAAGCTCACGTTAATGACCAGAACATTTTGTGAAATGGATGTTTTATTTAAGTATAGTAACCCCTGCGTGTATTTGAAAAGTTGTTCTGTTCTATTTGTACGATGTTGTTCTTTGTTTGCTCTACAGATAATTTTTGCTAAGCCTGTGATGGTGCTGACCCGAGCAATACTTTTGACTCACCGTGTGACTTGCTGCCCCCTCTTACCTGTGTTGTTCGGTATTGTCATCTCATGGGGCTGTTGGGAGATTTAATGAGCTAGCGTATATTAGGTTCACGGCACAGTGCTTGTGGTGAGTGACCTTGACCTCTCTTTCTCTTCCCCATGCCTCTGTCAGCTAATGTTGAAGATGGGGAGGTTCTGGGACCTTCTGGAGAACTTGATTTGGATGGGGGCAGAGTTTAGAGCAGTGGCTATGAGGAGGGCAGGCAGTATCTCTGAGAGGGTAGGTGGATGGCATTAAAGATCACCTGGAGCAGCTGTTATCAAATGTTTTATTCTCAGAACGCCTCTAGCGTCTGAAATATTATCAAGGGATGTGCCAGGTGGCTTAGTGATTATTATTTATTATGATTTATTATTTATTGTGATTTATTATTTAAGTCTGCTGGGCACAGTCCACATGCATCCCAAGTACCTGGGTTTGCGACCTGGGTCCGGGTGGATCAACCAAGATGAACAACTAAAGAAAATAAAGTGCTTATATCTCCTCTCCCTTCCTGCCTGCCTGATCACCTTCATTCCTGCCTGTACCTTTCCTTTAAAAATATACATTCTCAAGGACCCCAAAGGGCTTTCAGTTTTAAGCATATCGAGAAATTTTAAAAAATATTTCATTTAAAAATAACAATAATACATCATAAATGACACATTTCAACGCAAAATATATTTTCCAAGAGAAAAAAAACTTTGTGATAAGAGTGGCATTGTTTGACATTTTTGCAAATTTCTTTGGTATCTAGTTTAACAGAACACTGCTGTCTTCTTGTACCTGCGTCAGCATTCAATCTTTTGTGATATTCCGTCTTAGAGAAATAGAAGGAGAAAATCCAGGTTCATGCAGCGATATTGTTGGACAAGGAAGGAGTATTTCATTAACCTTTCAGATAATTGTGGATATTCTTCTTTGAAACTAAGCTCAAACTCATCAAGTTGTAGTTTCTTAAAAGTTCATTGAAATAGGAATCTGAAACAGATCAGTGAAGTTTTCATACTCATATTAAAATCCATGGTTGTCTTGATTTTAGATGTGTCCTTTGATCATGTGTGATTCTATAACATCAAGCCTTGGTCATGTGGAAAATACTGGTTCACTTAAGTTATGCAGGACTTCCAGATATTAACAGCTTTTCCTCTCTAATTTCAAAAGATTAGATTCAATTTTAATTACCACTGATTTCATCAGATAAGTCTTTAGTATCAAGAAGTTGTCAGATGATGGCAGATAGGAGATTTTCAAATTCTAACATTTATTTAATCGGCTAAACTTTACAATTGACAACAAATACTATTAGTTGTTTTCTTTGAAGTGATAGGCTAACATCATTCATTTTTGAGGAAATGTCTGCCCAGTACTCTTATTTGAATAGCCATGGTTTGTCAGGTTTTCTTTCAAGTGAAAATAGTGATCTGCAAAAACAGTAGATAGTTCACCTTCCAAGTCAAATATAAATTTTCCTTGAGCTGGCCATTGTACTTTGGGATGCAACAAAAGTGTTTTATGCATTTTGCCTACTATTTCCATTTTGTCACAAAACATGAAAAAGACTTGTACTCAACTGTTAAGATTTAATGCAATTAATATTTTTGAAGCTTCTTAAGTGAAACTGACATTTTCTTTTAACTGTGTGGCACTAAAAAAAGTGACCATGACTACTAGTATAATTTGGAACCATTGCCTTGCTCATGCCAAGATGCCAGTGTTTCTATCCACCACGGCTTTTGCACCATCATCACAAAATGTCAAAAGGCAAATAGCATATTAGTATTATTATGGAAATAGTTCTGACCTCAAGGACAACTCAGAAAGGGCCCTGGGGGTCCCTGGGGTTCTGTGGGCCACATTTTGCACACCACTGCTCCAAACTTTTGCAAAGGGCCAGCCCTCCCTGCATATAAAATATGGCTGGCTACCAGCACATCTGGGAGGAGAGCCGAGGTCTTTTTCAGGCAGGGCCATTTGCCTTACTTTTTGGAACCTGAGATGGACTTTTTATTTCTTTGCAGAACTAAGGCATCTGGCTTGGGAGCACGATTATTCTCCACTCACCTTTAAATGGCCTCAGCTATTACTGAGTCTCTGGCAGTGATATGTTGATTATGTGAATTTAAAGCCCAGAGGAGCCAGGGGAATGACAGATCAGATTCCCTTAAACGAGAAATAAAATCCAGGAGCCTGGCAGCGGGACATACGGCTTTCACTCCTGCTGACCTTTGGTGTCACTCTGGTAGAATGACTGCTTCTGGGCCAGATGGCATGTGGCTTAAATGGAGATGTCTCAGCTTGTTTCCTAGCATTAATGGTGCACGTTGATACTCCTTCATTGTGTAGTCCATAATTCTCCATCATCTCCCTCATTTAGGTTTTTTATTTTCGAGGCAACAGATTTCTAATGGACCTTCGTGAATGTAAGCAACTTCGAAAAGTCTAATTTCTTTTAAATTTCCAAACGCAAACCTTTTTATATCCGATCATTGTTACAGACCACCAGACACTGGATCTCTCTTTTGTCCATTGAATGTAAATCTAGCAACTGTTTTTTTTTTTTAAGTGTAGGCAAGAATGAAGGCAAGTAGGCAGGCAGAAAGAGAGTGAGGAAGAAGCATTTTCTTTTCTTTTTATTTAGTTCTTTACACTGGTGGTTCCCGCCCTGGACCCGGTACCCAGGGTTATGTGGCCTGTGCTCCTTTGGAGACAGTTCAGCCAATCACTGCTCCACCAGGGCACACCAAATCTAGCAACTTTGAAGAGCAATGAGACCACAGGATTGAGTTTCCATTCCCTCAAAGAAGCCACCGAAGGGATGTCCATGTAACTTTTTGTTTCAAAGCACTATCTAGGCATCAGTTTGTAAAGGCAGCTTTTCAAGAGGCACAAGATAGCTTGTTAAATCTCGTGGGGATAAATGGAAGGTCAATACTCTTTATCTTATCAACACATTCACCAAATAATATTTATTAAGAGCTTTCAGGCAGGCTTCTTAGCTGTAAACAAGCAGATACTCCAAGCAGAGCTATTAGAAGTGCTGAACAGCAGCTCCGGGTGTGGATGACAAGCTCCAGTGTTGTTTCTGTCACGCAGTGTGTGCTCTTATTACTGAAAATCTGAACTTCCATTTTCTTTCAAGAATAATCTGAGGGGGATATAATGAGCAACACAAGCAAAATTCCCCAAGTCGGAAAGAGAGCTGACTTTTTTGTTTTCATTTAGCATCACGTGTAAGGATAAAACTCTGTTCTATGAGAGATCTCTCAGTTTAGACTGAAAAACACTGGTTCCAGGTATTACGTTATGGGCGTTCTATTTGATAGACCCTTTCCCCTTTGTATTCATTGTATTTGAATGACAGTTTATCACTCAGAAAATACCGAACTATCATGAAGAGCCTGGCAAGCAGGCCATTATAATTGTGAAACAGGAACATTTGCTTATATCTTAATGTTTTGTGTTTTGTTCAGAATTTTGGTCCACTGATTATAAGAGGAACAGAACCTACATGCTTTTGAAAGAAGCACTTCGGCTTATGAAAAATAGCTTTTCGAAAGACAGAAAAATGTCAAATTATCTCAACTTCAAATCAATAGGGAATGGGAGACCGGGTTTGAGAGAATGAAGTGTGTTGCCTTAATGTTTAGACAGATGAGGTGTATCTGAAGACTCCATGCGATGGGCCGATAAGGAATTCATTTGCATGTGGGATGAAGTTGCCTCCTGGGAGTGAATGAGTCATGAAAGCAGATAGTGTTGCTCAGATGCCTCAAGGGCTCCGATGTGAATGGTGCTGTGTGTTCAGTGCAAAGTGGCCATTATCAGCTTGCGCTGCCTGAGTCCATGTTGGAACGTGGGTGCAAGCAGTTGAGAGCATATAAAAGCTCAGAGAGCAGTAGCAGGAAAAATCTCTTTAAGACATTGGAGACTAAGTTTAAAGTGCTTGTAGTCCACGTCATCGAGTGAAAAGAAAAGGGCAAGGAAGTTCAGTGATCTTTTTGGATTTCGCGGCACCTTCAGTGGAGTTTCTTTTCTTGGTTTAGACCGCAGTGACTTTGGGCATTCGGGGGCCCTGGTGCCTGTGGGCATTGTGTCTCTGCCTTGGGTGCAGCCAGGCTTCAGCACCACAATAAGCCAGAGTCCGAGAAAAGGAAAATGGTGGCTGAGTATGGAATCCAACTTAATTCTCTGTCACTGTGTACAACACGATTGGGACTGAAAGTCGTTTTCTATTCCTCTGTTAAATAGTTCCGAGAGGAAGGACACTTAGCTACTTGTGTCAGAAAATAGCATTTTCTGAAAAACTGTTAATCAGCTGATAGAGTTTACTTAACAAGAGCAACACATTCGCCATCAACTCTCACTCCATATCCTCAGCTCTCTCTGCCTACCTATCTATAGTTGTCATATAGTAAAATCCGCCCAACCCAACCTCAAAGCCCTGCACCACAACCACAGCCCCTCAAGTGCTGCCCTGTCCTCCCTCTTCAGAGACATTAATATTCAGACTCCGTTACGGTAGTATTTACCTATATTGCAATCTAAAAACCTTTGCTTCGCTTTTTCAGTGTTTTATTCTGGTAGGTTTTGTGGGGGAGGCAGGTGGCAGGGTGCAAAGGGGTGAATGCACATTGAAGAGAAATCCCCTTGTATTGGAGAGGAACCGCAATTATGGGTCAGAGTGAGGCCAAGCAAGTATGTTTTCCTGCTATTTTTGTGGTCTAGTTTTTGCTTGCAGGAAGGTGAGATCTGGGGACATTGATGTGAATTCCCATAATTGTTCTTTAAGCAAGAACAGCAAATGTCCTGACCTGTGAAATGGCCATGCTCACTGCTTTTCACATGATTCTTTTTGATAACATAAATACCGTGTGCCCTTCTTCAAGAAAAAGGCGATTTTAAGTTCATTGTACCATGACACAATCTTAAAGGAGTACGTATGTATACAGTTACATGCTTGTATACATATGTATACTTCACATGTACCACTGAGAAATCTAAGGCAGCTTGAAAAATACAGTAGGATAAAAATAAACCAGGCAGTTCTAGAAGGAAAAACTCTCAGGGCCTTCTGCAGTTTTATTCTCTTGACAACCACTGCACTCCCCTTCCCCATTCCCACCAGTCTGTCTTTCCACATTTAAAGGCCACTTTATCTTCTGACATGTGAAGCGCAAGCTCTTTCTCCTCTGTCTAAAATATGCCTGAATCCCTCACCAGAGTATTGGGATGGGGTACCGGAGAAGAGAAAGCAGCCCTTGGAGGTCAAAGCTCCATTGAATGGGTGGGATGGATCCGCCCATAGCGCCCTCCCCGCCTCCCCCCATTACTGGATGTTATCTGATCTTCCACCTGCCAGGCTCAAGAATGTTACACTGCACATGCACAGCGGTCAATGACTTCCTTTCTGCCAGAGTAAACATGGATCCCTGCTGATGCTGATAAAACCTGACCAGGAGCAGATAGTTCTGAATCGTTAGGTTGCTTTGATGTTCTAAGATAAAATCCTTTAAAGCTCAGTTATAAGCATATAAGCAAAGCTAAATCTGTGTCTCAAGCGCCAAACTGAGTGGGTGCTGATGATGAAGAATTTGAATATAAAAAAGGGCAATATGATTGTAAGGTTGGTGAGCTGTTGGGGAAAAAAGGAAACATTTCTTACATGCCTTTGGGAGGACTTTAAGGTAAACATCATACGTGAAAAGGATGCTTCACCAGTTCATTTCTGTACCAAATGTGATTTGCCTGCTAAATTCCATGGGAGAATGATTCCCTGCAAGGATATTTTTTTGCTATGACTGCTAATTTAGATGAAAAAAAAAATGGAGTTAATATCGGTCCAGGTCGTAATAGTCTTGTGCTGTGGGTTAAGAAGCATACACGAGTTTCTATCTTTATGTGTATCCCAGTCCAAGGATGCAAGAAAACATACTTATCTCAGAGAAACTTAAAAGCTCATATCAACCACTACCATAAGAGAGCTCAGAAACTTTTTATTTGTGCTTCACTTTCAAAAGTTCATCCTTTCATTGCTTCGCGAACAACTGAAATGTTGCTAGACAAGGACCATAAAAGCCATATTCAACCAGAACAGCTCACTATAATAGCATCGCCTCCTGTGCTGTATTCAGCCAAAGGAGAATCTCTATGCTGCTGCAGCAGAATGGTCTCCATTCCCACCTCATCCAGCCCATCAGGAAACTTAGGATTTCAACAAGAGAACACAGAAATGTAATAGTATTCCTTGCTCACAGTGACTCATTCTGGTGTTAAAGAATCATCACCTCCTGCCCCACCACCTGTCCCTCATCATCCTGAAATCCAAGTCAACCAGCGGTATCACACTCTTATACTATGCTTTCACAACAACATGACCCACTACCATCTCCACCACCAGCAATGAAACGCCATATTCTCTCCAGGATTCAGGTCCAGATCACTTGGGTGGTAGTCAAGTGTTGCCTCCACCCAGGACCTCTGATTCATCACCGGGAACTTCTTCCCCTGGATATATGATTGTGCAAGTGCCATCTTATATGAATCCTTCCCCTCCAGAATCTCTTCCGTCTCCAAATAGTGGTCTACCTATAAATGAATGCATTTTAATCACTATAATCCTAACTCTTCATCCCAGGTTACTGAAGAGCAAGAAACTCTGAGCCTTCCACTTAAACAATCAGCAGAAATATTGCTATATGGCCTATATCAAAAGGACTGTTACCTCCATCAATACAGTGTCTACCTTCTCCAATCCCACTTCCTAGATCATATTCAAATCAGATAAGATATAGACCTATTAACAAAGATGGTAACACTTTGAACTGATACACTGATAAGGAAAGAAATCTTAAATATAGTCGACTTTTCAATCAAACTTTGTTTTGGGAAGGAAAAACACCTTTTACATAAAACACTTAGGATTTTGTCTCTTAAAATGGTTTTAAACCTTGACTTAAGGATTTATTTCAATTTCTGTCCTGTGCCGTAGATTTTTTTTTTTTTCCTGTAGTATGGTACACTGACCAAAAGGTGACCTTTTATGATATGAGTTCCTGAAATAATTTTGCATTGTTCTGTTTTCAAAAGTATCATTTTTAGTTTTTTGTTTGTAGTTCATTTTGTTAACCTGTCTAAAGGATTCTATTTCAACGTGGTTATAAAAATACTTTTTATGTGAATTTAAGCACAGTTGCATACTGTTTTTTAAAAACATTCTTTACCACTATTTTCCAAAGTACAATAAAATTCCAGAAATAAAAATCTAGTAGAATTTACTATAAGACAGACAGATAAATGGTACAAAATTATTTCACATTTTTGCTCGAAAAATTCGAGGTATAATAACTCTATAATGCATTTCACTTGGATGCCTTTCATCCCCAGAAGCACCGAAATACATTGAAATTCCAGTACTATGATAGATTTGTGTTTGTAATGTTAAAAGACATTACTAAATCATTTGAAAAGATATGGCCAAAATAATTGACTTTGTAGGCTCCATGCTGTTAGAGATGTGGTTTTGTTCGTAGTCCCCCCACCCCAGAGTTGTTGGAATTATATAATACACCACACTTAAGTTTTAAATAATAATATAGCACTGTTTAAATGATGTCATTTAGGTGACATGTGCCACTTTGCTTATTGTCTTTAAATATTTAGGGCTGAATAGACTGTTCCAATTCCTCATTTCATGGTAGAATTTGGTTCAGTTTTTGCATTATAGGGGCTTTTGTTCCTGTTAATGATCGTTACTCTTATTATAGAATTCCTATGTATTAATGACATTCTTAGGATAATATTATATATCACTTGAGAAACTCCTTATGAAGTTTTTGCTTCACTAAATAGTACATAATATAAACATGAAATGTACAGTTGATAGATATAGCTTATTAGAGAGTCTATAATATAAAAATTTAGAATATATTTTTGGCAAAGGATAAGGCAATTACTAATTTATCATTTTATTCTGTTGAATACAGGCCAAACAAATTCTTGTTTTGACTAATCCAATACAAATACCTTGCTGAGCTTTTTAGAGCTGGAGTTAGAAATAATACAAATGACCATTTTAACCTTGACCACTCTAAAATAGCTAATACACTTTTTTAAAAAGTGATTTTTCACACCTAGCAATTTGAGATGTTCAGTGTTAATGCAATCTTTCTGGTGAGAAAGCCTGAATATTAGAAGCACAGAGTTCAAAGGGTGAAATGTTGGTGGTAAGACCTTTTACCATGTTATTGTCAGTATTTGGATTAGTACACACTTGATTTTGCCTAAGTCTGGGGGCAGTTAAGATACCAGAAGGAATAAATGTGGTGGTGACGGGCACTAGAGCTGTGGTGGAGAGTGTGGTGAGATGCACACAGTTTGAGGTATGAATTCAGCAATCTGAAGATCATAGAGCTATGTAAACAAAAGAAACAATTAAAATATATTAAAAAGGCAATCAAATCATTCTCAGTTATCTAGACTTTTTGGAAAAGAGAGAATATTAGACTTGTTATATAATCGGTGTAACATTTTAAAGGATTAAAAATAAAAAGATTTAACTGCAAAAATTATAATAATCTTTGCTTCATATAATAAGAAGATAACCAGATTTACTGTCTTGTCAACTATCTGTGAAATACTCAACTCTTTGAATTTCACTAAGATTGAATCTGGCATGAAGCCACTGAGACAATGTATTAGATTAAAAAAGTCAGTATCGTGATAAAATTTCTCATGTTAAGAGAAGTAGACATTAAAAATGAACATGCAAATCCCAACGAAAATAGCAGGACACAGGACAGTGGGTCCCAGGGACGTGGGAATGGGGAGAAAGGAAAGAGGGGAAAGGTAAGAGACACTGGGACTCTGGTGGTGGGTGTGGGGTGAAATATAGACTGAAATGCAACTTCACTATCCTGAAATGAATGTAGCATTGTGAACCAAAGAAATAATAAGTATTACTATTAAAAAAGATTTATTTTCCCAGTTAGATGAGGGGAATCTATATTAGGAAGTGAAGATTAGATGATTATGTTATAACAAATTTTTAAATGCTATTAGGTACGAACCATCCATTTACTGTTTGAATGAATATGGTGGATAGAGAGAGAACAAAATTATTATTAATGTTTCTTTTTTAAAGAAAAACTAATGTGAATTGCACCTTGTATCAGGGAAGACTTTGAAGCTGTAATGACTATAAGTCTAAATTATATGTATCTGTGGTACATAATATTACTCTGAAAACTACTAGGAGATGACCATTTAATTCTTCAATAAAGTGGCCACAAATTAGCAAAAAGAGAATTTTTAAAAATTGTCTTTTCTTTTGTTTACATTGCTATATTCGTTTTAGGATATTGAACTTGCACTTCAGTCTGGGTATTTCGTACCACAACAGCCACCAGAGTTCCGGTGCTCCCACCACCACCTTTTCCCTCCTCCTTTCCCTCCCCCTCCAGCCCACCTGGAACCACAGGCTCACATCTTGTAAATTTTGTTGAGATTGCACCGTTGTTTCACTGTTCATTGGTTTTGTTTCTATTCCACATAGGAGCGAAACCATCCTGTACTTCTCTTTTTCTTTCTGGCTTGTTTCTCTTATCACCTCCAGTTCTATCCCAGTTGTTGCAAAAGGCATAATTTCATCCTTTTTTAACAGCTACATAGAATTCCATTAAGTATCTAGACCACAGTTTCTTTCTCTATCATCTGTTGATGGGCATTTAGGTTGTTTCCACGTCTGGGCTATAGTGAACTGTGCTGTGTGCACAGAGGGGTGTGGATAGTTTTTCTGATTAAAGTTTTTGTAAAAAAATAGAATTTATAAAAAGTAAACTTAAATGTCAGTGGAAAGGAAAATAAAGGTAAATAGTAAAATGATGTCCAAGTTACAGTAGGAGTGAACAAACTTTTGAAGCAGAAAAACCTGCACCATTGCTAATGATGAATGAAGTGTGATTAAAAAACATAAAGCAAAAATGCAAGGTGAAGGCATGCCCATTTCATGACGAACACGTCTTATCCTGAGCACACATTCTCGTGTTGGTCCTCGTAAGATGGTCATGTAACGTAGGCTGGTGATTCCTGATCCTCACAGCATGAGACAACCTGGAGAGTCAGCTCAAAATAGCATCTTCTGCCTTATTTCCAGAAGATTCCAGTTGAGTTGTTTTTGGGGGATGGGCATCCTAGGTGATTGAGAAGCAGCTTCCTGCAAGTTTAGTCACTGCTCGCCCAGTCCCCATGCTGGGCAGCTTAGCTTCTTCCTGTGCTCAACAACCAGGGTAGTCATTTGTGAATGGAAGACACCTTCAAGTGGTTTGCGAGTACTCTTCAGATTCCTTTTTTTGACTGTATGATTAGACTCCCAGTGATTTCTCCAGCCATGATTTACCTTTCTTTCCTCACTCCCTTTGTTCTAGTCAGTCCTTTCTTTGCTCCCCATACCAAGCTCATTCCTGTCTCTACATTTTGTACTTGCTGGTTTCCCTTCTGCAGTCATCTTTTCACAGATCTTCAGAAGGCTGGTTCTCACTTCAGGTCTCTGCTTAACTGCCTTTCTTGCTACTCAGAAAAATCGTCCTCCCCACCCCCATCTCAGCCCCAACCATCCCTCTGTCTCCTAACCCACATTCATTTTCTTCACAGCATTATCAATGGCTACTGTAGAGTTCACTTTTTTTGCTCCCTCCATAACGATGTCATCTTTGGGTTTTGTACTGGTCTATCAAAAAAACCCAAAATACAAAACAACGACAACCCGCCAAAGATTTGTTAGGTAATTATAAAACAATTTCATTTTGGTTTCCTGCTGCTCTTTTCACTTTACATTTTATTCTGCCTCAGGTGGAAATTGGACCATCTCATGATGTTACTCTATGCTTTTAAATGATAGAAAGTCCTGTGACCAGTGATTAAAATGTCCAGTCTGATGGCATGGTCAGCCTTTGGGATTGATCTAAGGGTCAGGCCTTGCTCCAATTCCCCAGCTGAAGCTGGTAGAAAGTTAGGAGGAGGAAGAGAATGTGGTGGTCAACTCTTGCCTTATCTGTGATTGCTTTTATTACTTCCCGATGTCATCAAGTGGAGGTATCAGTTCTCTAGCGCTGGAGTGCTAACTAAGGATTGGAGAAGGAAGGTGATGGACATAGGAAAGTCTTACTTGATTGGTACCATATGAAACTGGATTTGGGTTTTGGGGGACTGACGGAGCACAGGTTTCCAGAATCACTTCATTTTCAAATGGGCACTTTCCTGGTTGATAAGAATTGCTCTAAATCTCTCTGTATTGTTCCCTTGATGAAGACAATGTCTCTTCCCATTAGCTGCTTATTTCTTCTTAAGCCTTTAAGAATCTGGCAGTGCCTGCATTGTCTCTCCACTGAGTTGTGTTCATCCCTCCCAGCAACCCTTCAGGATAGGACTAAGATGAAATCCACAATGGCTCTCTTTAGACGGGGCAGCATCTGGCCCATGAGAAACACATGTCCTTTTCCCTAATAAACTGTAGCTGGGCTGGCCAGTCCCAGTGTTTCCAGTTCCCTCCTTCGTCAGCTGTCAAATTAGTAATTTAGATTTTCCAGACAGCAGTCTAGAGCGTCCCTAATGCTCCAGTGAATACAGGTTTAGCCCCCTCAATGATCTCATTAAAGGGCCCCTTGCCTGGGAGGTAAAGTGGAAGGGCATCTTCCATCTTTTTTTCCAAGTGAGGAGGTGGTGGTAGGACTCAGCAGAGCGAAATCCAGTATCGGGCTGTGTTCTGATTGGTCAGTGTCCACATCATACTCTGTTAAATATTTGTATTATTATTCTGGATTGACTTATTCTTGGCTTTCAAATGGTTCAGGGACCCCAAATGGAAGAATGCAATCTTCTTAGATTGTGTCTACAAAAACTAAAGACAAGGAAGATGTGGATGATTAAATGGATAATTTAGGAAAATAGGCCCCAGGTATTGGAATTTTCTTGGCAAAGTTTTATTATCTGAATCATTCTGAAAAATGTCAGAATTTGGCACATCTCATAACAGTTCCAACAACATTATGCTGAATAAAATAATACATTTTTCTCTTTGACAAAATAGTCAACAGATATTATTTCATTTCCAATGAAAAGAACTCAGTTATATTTTAAGCTTCTTTCAAGGTCCGACCTCGTAAAAACCTAATATAGATGGAGTTCATGTTTGACCAGGATGAAGTAACGATACAGAACGCTTTTCCCCTGCTGCACAAAAGTATTTTTTGGAGTCACATGCTGCACAATAGGCAAGAGATGGACTATTTACTTCATTGACCATAGCTTGCTATGTGTTAACATTTGACTTGGGTATTCTGTTTGATTTATATATGTGGTAGACTGATTGCAATATTGTCCTCAATTCTTCACCCCTTCCTGTATGTACGCCCTTTTCAATGTATCTTCACATTTTTTTGTATCAAGAGGTAGAGTCTATTTTCTCACCGTCTTGAATGTTGAGTTGGCTTTGAGATTTGCTTTGGTCAGTCAAATGAGGTCGAATTATTGAGGTGCTAGTTCTGAGCCTAGAGGCCCGTGTCCTTGCACTTTCTCTCAGAGCCCTGCCATCATGCAAACAAACGGCCTACCTTTCTGGAAGATGAGAGAACCCATTTTTCCCGATTCAGAGTCATCTTAGTTCAGCCTAAAATCACCCAACCTCAAAATATGTGAGCTACCAACCCAGCCCACAGCTGACTGTAGACCCAGGCAGGCACTCAGCGGAGACAGAAGACTCCTCCAGATTACCTGTAATTTGGTGAGCAATAATGTGAATATATCTGTTGTTTCAATTCACAGAGTCTTGGGGCAGTTTGTTCACAGCGGGAGTTAACAGATACCAGTCAGTTTTTGGCCTCACTTTCCCTCTTTAATCAGAACGTTACACACTGTCCAGTTTTACAAGTAAAATGTATTCTAATATAAGATATTTTTAAAACACAAATGACAAATATGTGATGTTAAGACACGGGGAGAATTCACCTTTGAAAGGGTTTAATATACTAAGCACTGTCTGCAGGTTTTGTCGTCTTCACATATTCATTTCTAAGTTTTCTCATGAATGTCCAAGTTCTAAGGATGAGTAACCTTCAGGAAATGCATAGTAACCTTGAACAAATTGTAGAGGATTTAGCTTCAGCAGACATTACATATGCAGCTGGTATTTCTTGATTCTTGGAGATCAGTTACTGAAGACTCTATGCAGAGTCTTGTGCTCATCAGCCTAAATCCTTATTCTGGATTTCTCTTCTCAATTGGTGTCTTGGGATCTTCTAAGTTGGTGGGAGCCATTTGTGCAATATCTGAGCCGTGTTGGTTCTTACCTTAACGATTTGGCTCTATGCTTCGTGGCCGACAGATCTGATTGAGAGAGTATATAGAGTTACAGTCAGTATGGTACAGATTCCTTATCTTTGCATCCAAGGAAGCTCAAGTGAGCCTGGGCTACCTCCGAAGAGCACCCCCCTTTTAGCCCCATCCTTTCATGGTCCTCAACAATCTGAAACAGCTTTCTAAATTGATGTCCTAAAACTATCTTTACCCTGTTTAGTCCAACCTTCTCACCTCTGTTCTATTTCAATTCACATATGAATGAGCTATGACTCCGCACCCCGCAGCTCTGTATAAACTCATCTGTCACCAAGCCTGACATCATTTTGGATACCACTTGGCTACATTTTTGACAGGGAGGAGGCAGTTGGGCAAACATCTGTTTTAGGGACAGATGTCTGCATAATCTTAGGGTTTTAGTTTAGACGCTACTTTCAAGTATAATTAAAAAAATTGTATTAGGGAAAATAGCTTTAAAATTAGTTTTACGTTTTAGTTTATAAAAACAATATGTGTTCTTGAATGTATATACATACAATATAGGAAATGATAAATAAAAAAGCTGTCATTCATAGTTGATTTATTGTGTATATTTTAGATGCATTTATATTTATATAATACTCTACAAAAAGTTTCCAAGCATCAAGAATGTGCCTATTTTATAATCTCCTCTTTTATTAATAATTAATTATTTAAAATAAATTTGTTAGAGGGTCTATTAAAAATTTTTAACTTCTAACACAACTTATTTGCATTTTAATATAAAATAGCATTTGGTGCATTTTAGTTAGGGCTCAATATCCATAAATTATTCAGTTTCTTTTTTTCCTTTTCTTTATTTTTTCATAAATTATTCAGTTTTCTAATGCACTATCTAGATGGTCCCTTAAAACTGAAAACGTGAACTGGGATTATGCCACATTTTGCCTGTGTTTCATTGTAATCACCACACCTGCTTCTTTTTTTTAGGGGAAAGACAGACCGTATCTCCAAGCCCATATATATTTGTAGGGGAAAAGGCACAAAGGAGTAGCCAACTCCATACTCTTTAAGAAGGGGCACCTACCTCTGTCAATATCACTACCCTGAGGTATATTTAATCACAAATTAATACTTACTGAATTCTTATCTTTTTTTTCTTGATGCTTCCCAGCTTTGTTGACTTTGCAAGAGTCTGGCCATACTTCAGACCTGGGGGAGTGGGAGGATGCCTTACACTGTTGTAAGGAAAGTATCTGATGAAAAGAAAACTTCTTGTATTTTTTTTAGAGTCTGTAAGTAAATGGTTGTTTTCTTTGACTTGAACATCGGATTTCATTTTGTGCTTTGATATAGTAGCAACTCCTAACTATTTAAATGTATCCCTGTGGCTGACTTTCCTTGGATATAATCCGGGCCCCTCAACCCCAACGAATCCACTACTCCCTTATCACCTCCCAGCCAGCACATCCCTCCTGTAGTGGTTCCTGTCTTGGTGACCTTAGCCAGCCAAATGCACAGACCAGAAGTCTGGTGGTCATCCCTTAGCTGTCCACACTCGTCCCTCACTCTCCGCATTTAAGTGATAAGCACAGTCTATATTCTGCCTTTATGCTTTTCTCACAACTGTACCATGTGGTACAGTTGGGGGAAAGATCTAGACGTTAGTACAGTGTAGACAGCCTGCCTTCTCTGATAGGCCATAGAAGGAGCCTTCTTACTGCTTTTCCTGTTTCCAGTCTCATCACCAGCCTCCCTCGTCCAGCACAACTGCCAGGCAAGCCATTTAACATGTCAGTGTACTTACAGACACCATGTGCCACTCTGCCATTTGGGATCATGTCACGTCTTTGCTTAGCATATAAACGCCCTCCCATCTGGCCTGCCTTGCTCTCTGGGTTCGTTCCTTGCCCCTTGTCCACGAGCAACCTTTTCTCTGCCTGTAGATCTTCAGTGTCCTTACAAGCAAAGTTTCCCCTTTTGTGCTTCCCATAAAGGTTTTCCTTTGCCAGCTACTCCTTTCTTTGTTGTTTCCACTCCACTTTGCTTTGTCTTTTCTGCTTTTAAAATGTGTTCTTTGGGCACACCCTGGTGGAGCAGCAGTTGGGCCAATCACCTCTGAAAAACACAGGCTATGTACCCCTGGGTTTGAGTTCCAGGTCTGGGAAGAAAACCAGCAGTGTGACAAACTGAATGAAAATAAATGAAATACTGCTTCTTCTCTCTTCTTGCCTGACTGCCTACTCACCTTCATTCCTACCTGCACCTTTCTTTAATATATATATATATGTATATATACACACATGTACATGCATAAACACACATGTATATATACACTTTATATTATTTATATATCTATAAATAAAACCATGATTCGCAACAGCATGAATGGACCTAGAGGGTATTATGCTTTAGTGAAATAAGTTCCGGGGACAAAGACAAACATATGATTTCAGTCATTTGTAGAAGATAAAATGAACAAAACAAACACAAAAACAAAAACTATTAGACTGTAAGAACAAAAGTGGTTACTAAAAGAGAAGTGGGAAGGGAGTAAATCAGGTCAAAAAAAGGGCAATTGTATAGTTGACGGTGGAAGCTAGACTTTTGATGGGGAACAAAAATATATACAGATGTTGATTTCTAATACTTACACCTGGAACCTATAAAATGTTATAAACCATTGTCATTTCAAGTAAAAAGTTAATAAAGTATTTTCAACCTTTAGCAGAAATATCACTTATTTGTAAAATCATCTCCAACCAGATGTATGATTTTGATGCCTCTCCACTGATTATTATATCATTTGCAGGTTTATATCATGCCAGTGGTTCTATTGTGTATTGTTTGTTTGCACGCCTTTCTATTTCAGTAGACTAGTGGGATTCAAAGTTTGGTCCTCTGACCAGCAGCATCACCTTCCCCTGGGAATTTGTTAGAAATGCAAATACTCCGGCTCCACCCCATGCCAGAAACTCTGGGGATGGATCTCAGCAATTTGTGCTAGGGCCAAATATTTACTATCTTGTGATAACAGGAAACTGATCAGAGCGGCATGCTAAGAAACATGGGGATTTGGGGCGAGCACATGCAGAAATATCATACAAATATTGTCTTCTTTGTAAAGCTTTTCTTAAAAATACAACATCAGTGAAGTCCAAAATGCCCCAAAGCATTCAACATTTATATCAGTTTGCTGCTGTAACAAATTGCCACAAATTTAGTGACATGAAACAACAAAAATAGTTTGCAGTTTTGCAGAGCAGATGTTCAAAATGGGTCTCACTTGGCAAAAAAGCACAGTGTTGGCAGGACTGAGTTCTTTCTGTGGGACGTAGGGGAGAAGACATTTTGCAAGTTTTTCTATGTTGTAAAGGATACCTGCATTCCCTGGCTTGTGGTGTCTTCCACCATCTTGAAAGCTGGCGATGGCTGGTCAAGTCCTTTTCATGATGCCCTTTCTCTGGTTCTGATTCTCAGGCCACCTGGATTATCCACCTAATCTCCTTATTTTAAAGTCAGCTGATTAGCCAACTCAGTTCCATCTTGATATATAAAATATCATAGTCAGAGATACCAGAGATTATGACATGAGCATTTTGTGGCTGGAAGCATTATTCTGCCTACCATGATATTCCTGATTTGGGGAGATTTAAATAAAATCGATACTGTTTTTTGCTTAAATGTATGAAATTTGGGGGTATCTAGGATTCCCATTTTTCATTGTTATTTCTTCAGAAGAAAGTGGTTTGATTTTTTTGGTGATTTAGAACATTTTGAAAACAGGACTTCCCTACCCCCAGGATTTATAGTTGTAAATGTAAAACCTGAACTTCACTTAAGGTTCCCCAGGAAAACATGTTCAGGATGGCCATATGGAAATAAGTCTGTCTACATCTTAAATCAGTTTCAAATATTTAAAAAAGGAGAAATAATGTGTTATCAGATAATAATACCCTTGAAGAAGGGGCAGGCAAAAGCTTTTTAAAAATTTTCTCAAGGCTAGTTTGCCAAGTCTTTCTCGGTGTCCCTTTTCCTACCTTTGATACCAGATCGGCCTCTCACCCATCTTCTGAACCTAGTCATCTAGCACACTGGGGTTATTGACAAACTTGTCATTTGTCGGTTTTCCCCTCTCCATCAAGTGTGAGTTCGGTAGCTCTGTTGAATTGCCCATGCGTTCTCCCATCCACCTTCACCCATGAATATATTCTGGCAGACAGCTCCACTTCCATGCCTCCCAGTTGAGAGTGATCCCCATTTCTTTTTGGTGCCTACCCCTGACTTCCAGAATCTCATTCACCTCAGAAGCTTGGGCTCCCAGTTATCAAAGAGAAGCATTTATCACTTCAGTGATTTAAGTAAAACAAGTGTAAGTGACACGACTATTTAAGCAGCCGCATCTTAATCAGTTCTTCAGCCGCTGCCTCTGGGGAGCAATCTGAGTGGGAAACGGGAAGCAGTCTTACACGTAAGAGTGGTCTGAGTAATGGGGACATTCTTTCAGGCAACTTTCACGCCGTAACTTTTTATTTTCCCACCTGAAAATGGAGAGGTCTGCAGCGCTCTTGCAGATATGCTGCAGGCGGCTTTGCCTGGCAGGATTTGGCAGAAGAGAGCATAGAACCCATTCATACTGCATGACATGTATCTTACTCATGTCTTTCATTTGTACAGATCTGTGTACTAGCCAATAGGGCTGCAAGCGCAGCCATAGAAATACCTGTAAAGAAGACTGAATTTTAACTATTGAACTTTGAGAAGTTAACTTTCGGCCACTGAGAATAATTTTCACATGTAGTCTCCATCACCTTTCATAGGAGGTCAGGACCAGCCCAACATGAAATGTATTTGTGGACATTGCACCAATAATGTGTGAGAGAGGAAGTGAATTGCAATCGGAAAAGATTTGCTGTCTTTCATTATCCTTAATCAGCATTTAAGTCCATATTCTAGTGAGAAAGAAAAAATAGTTTATCCAGAATTTCTCTGCACCTCTCTAATGATGCAGCCCCAATACCTCTAATTGCCTTGATTATAGAATATGCTTAAATTGATTATTTAAAAACCTGAGTTTATCCTGTATTGCAAATTATTTATGTCTTATTTTATTTTTACAAATCCTGAATTAAAATTCACCCTCGGATATTGCTAAGGAAACATTGTGTACTAGGCAGGACATCTCTTGACATTTGTAAGCCACTATCTTACATGGAAATGGAAAGAAGTGGCAAGCAGCACCTTTCATCATTGAAGTTGACTAGAAGGAAATTTGCTTCTGTTTTAAGTGTGTTGGATATAGGAGTGTGATTCTTTAACTGAAGAAAGAGAAGGTGTGAGACCATTACCTGACGAATCAAGGCACAAAAGTCCCAATTCTTTGCCTCATAATGTCTTTCATTTGAAGACAGTACTTTTTTGGTTCTGATCTTGGGTAACTTTTTGACTTAACTTTGCATGTGTTGTTAGAGCCACACGTGATCACATGGATCACTGTAACTGCAGAGGTTGACGAGCCATATTATGGATTTAATCTGGAAATGTAATGCATGCATTAATAACCCACACAGCAACTCCATAACCAGTTGGACACCCTGGGTACACAGGAGAATGGACTAGGCGAGTTGATATAAGAAGACATTAGCTTCCCACATTCCTCAAGTCCTTTAATAAAGAGGATTTGTAGCGCCGTGTTTCAACCAACCAGCTTCCATCCCCATTGTTCATGAATCTGCCTTAGAGAGGAAGTTCACACTTCAACGAAATGATGTTTTTCCCTCCTAGGCACCAAAGGGAAACTTTTCAAGGCCATATTTGCTATGAGGGATATTTATCATGGGAGTTAAGTAACTTACACTTTAATTCAAGTGTCCTCTCAGCATGGAGAAGAGGTTATTTTCTCCAGGCAGCCTCAGCAGCTTCCTGTTTTAAAGAAATTGAAAAGAAATATATTGCTTTCAACAGCCCCCAAATCAATAGCGTTTCAAACAGATGGGACCAAATTACTTGTGCCTCTTCTATGGGCTTTAGAATGGTGCCGCTCTGAAGTCGAGTGTGATCAAAATACTTTGACTTAAGCTGTCCGTGGTGCTCCAGGGTACAGATAAAGGTGACTCTTCTCTCATCATTCCAGATGAATGGTTCATCCTTGTGCACAGCACAAAGTAATGATGGCCTCTCATGCATCCATCTTTAGCACCTTCCTACAGAATAGCTGTAGGTCCACAGCACCTAAACATCGTAATTATTCCTTTCTTCACCTTTTCTTTGTATTTGTTTTCCCATGTGTTTATATTCAAATTTGTTTATATTGTTTTCCCCAATAAAAATGTTTCATTCATTTACAACGCTACATACGTGTCAGGAGAATACATTCACACCTGTGTATATTACACTGTATCCATCACCAGAGTTCTAGTGCTCATCACCACTATCATTGACCCCCCTCTACCAAGTCTCCCCCTTTCTGATAACCACAACATTGATTTCACAGTCTAAGAGAATTTCGTTGTGTTTTTGTTGGTTCATTCACTTTGTTTGTTTATTTTCACCGACAGGTGCAATCAGTAATTTTCTGTTTCTTTCTGACTTATTTCGCTTGGTATAATCGGCTCCAGTTTCAATGTCGATAAAGAAAGGATGACGGGGTAAAGAGGATGTAGCATATATACTCAATGGAATACTACCCATGTATTAAAGGGGATGAAACCTTGCCTTTGGTTTTCTTGGTTTGCATTTGTCTCTCTGTGCTTACCTTTTAAAAAACAACAGCGCAACCTTAGGGCATTGCCAGTCAGTGGTTTTTTGAATAGAAAACTTGCGACAAATTTGGCTATAAGCTATAAAATCCTTGATAGCAGGCTACCATTGTTTTACTTCTTATCTCCCTTAGTATATCACTATGGATTTTTACAGAAAACTAGCTTAATACATGGCTGTTAAATGCATGAATTGATAATTTCACAAAACCAATTCTATAAAGAATGTCTATTCGTGATATAGATTAAAAAAATATTTGACATGAAGGTTTGTTGGAAAAGATTTTTACTTGATGTGTAGATTTTATTTTAAAAAGTTTATCGAAGGAACATTGCATATAGCATTGTATAGGTTTGAGATGTGTGTTGTCTTAACTCAACACATGCATATACATTAAACTGACCACCGACAGTCCAGTTCTAGCTCTCACCATATAAATGATCCCTTTTACTCAATTCGCTCACTCCCTTCCATTCTGGTAACCACTAGTTGATTCTATAGCTTGAAATGGTAACCACTAGTTGATTCTATAGCTTGAAAGTCTATCTTTGTTTGATTTAGTTCATCTACTTGCTTTGTTTGTGTCTTCCTCCTTCTGACTCATCTCACTAAACCAAATTCCTTCTGGTTCCATGTTGTTATAGTGACAGGATTTTATCTTTTTACATTACTGAGTCCATTATCTCTCTATACATACATGCAGACATACGTACATACACCACATCTTCCTTGTTCACTCACACAAGTAGATTTTCAGTGCTGGCTGAAGGACCTTAATTCTTTTGAATCGTTTCTACGTCTCCACTGCAATTCTCAAAATTGCTTTTTATATCTTTGAATTTCATGAACATCTTTATTTGAACGTGTTTGGTAACTCCAATATCCTCCCTTGTTACTCTATTTCTAATTTTCCTCCTGCTGCTTTTGATTCAGGTGGTCTTGTCTTCAACCTGTCTGCCTTTGTTTGCATGTTGGACATTACATTTGAAATAGTGTTTCAGAAATAATTTGAGAATCAAGATGATGCAGTTTTCCTCCAGACAGAATTCCCTTTTGTTTCTCTTGAATGTTCTGGGTGAACTAGCAATCTTGCTCATCTCTGTCTAATTTCAGGGATTGAGAGGATTAGAAGACCTGCGCTTTCTCTAATAGCCTATGAACTCTCAGCTCACACTCATTTTAGGGTGTAGACCTTTGATGATCCAACCCCAAATGAAGAAGGTTAAGTGCTGTCATCCTACTTTCGTAGTGGCTCCCAGACACCAATTTCTGCTCCTTTCAGCTCCACTAGGCTGACCAAATTATTGCTTTACCACTTAGCTTCTCAGCTCTCCCCTCCTGGACTGTTGAACACTCCTAGAATAAAGACTCTACACACAGGATTTAGTTCTTGGGCCATGCATTCTCCCCTAGATCTTGTCCAGATAATTCTCCATCTTTTTTACACTGAGAACTTTAAGAAGATTAAAAAAAAAAACCTTTTGTCATCCTTTTCTAGTGATTTTTAGTGGAGCATTGTATGCAAATGAGCAATTTTGTCATTAGCGTTTAAAGTACAAGTCCACACCTTAGTTTTGGTGATTGTTGCTTGTGTTTGTATCTTTAAAAAATCTTGTATTATTTGGTCAGTTTTATGTTTTTTCTTTCTCTTGTTGGTGCCTGAGTCTACTCTGATTTTTAGAAATGCTCACACACTTGTTTCGGTGGCTAGCTTTTTAAGAATAACTTCACATGATGCTTTTGATCTTCTATTCAGAAAGAACCTATTAATTTTTTGATAAATGATGAAATTACCACACTTCTTTCTCACCCCATTCTAGCACTGAATGTGAGTTGATTGCATTTTATTTTTATTGTTTATCATGATATTATTAAGTGTGTTTCTATTTAATTTCAGTTCCAAAGAGTAACATTTGACATATCTATTAAAAAGGACAAAATATAAATTTTATATATATGTATATATGAGTAAAAGGAAAACAACAGACTTCGAAAATGATTTAAAGTAAAAGATTAGCTTAGAAGGCCTAATTTTTATGCTATGTAAATAGCCAATTAAATTGAATCCTTATAATGTGTCTGTATATCGATCTATTTCTTTTAGTGCTGTGAATTTTTTTACTTCACATATTTTGAAGCTGCTGAGTTCAGCTATAGATTTGTAATATCCGCCTGGTATAGTAACCCCTTTATTGTTATCAAAATATCCTCCTTCATCTTAAATATTGATTTTCCCCTTTTAAAACAAGTCGAGTAACATTGGTTTACAGCCATGTAAGTTTTAGGAGTGCAGGTTCACTCTTCATCAAAGGTATGATATCACACCACAGCCACCACCAGATTTCTGCTAGCCCTCCCCCACTGTCCACTGGACCCCATGATCCTTTGCCTCCACACGCCCAAGCCCTTCCCCTCTGGTAACCCCAGCTCCGTTGCAGACACCAGGGTCTGGTTTTGCTTTGTCTGTTTGCTTTATTTCTTTATATTTCTTATATGGGTGAGATCATCTGGAAATTGTCTTTCTTCTTCTGCCTGATCAAATATTGATTTTTGCCTTCAAATCTGCCTTTTCTAATATTAGTGTAGCAACACCAACTTAGTTTTGTGTGTATTCTTTATATGGTATATCTTGTTTACATAATTTATTTTTTACCTTTTCATGGTATTATATTAAAGATGTTTCCTTATAGGCATCATATACTTGGGATTTGATTTTTTAATCCACTAAGACACATTGCATTTAATGCACTTACTAATATAGTTGGGTCTACATTATTACAGATTTTCGTCTACCTGTTATATGATCCTTTCTCCTTTTTTACCTTCCTTTTAATAATCAATATTTTTGTTATTCTCATTTCCCCTTGATTAGCTTGGTAGTTACAATCTTTCTATTCTTTTTTCATAGAGCATTAACTTTATTTGTAGGCCTTTTTATTGTTATTTCTTTTGCTTGTATTGTTCCATATTTTTTTACGATATTGAATTTGTACCTCAGTATGTGTGCATTTCACACCTAGTGACTGGGACATGCTTACTTATTTTATTAGTTCAATGTAAGTTTTTATGTTTTCTATTTCCCTGACAATCTTGGAAGATTTGAACTTTGGTCTTCTTCTGCTGTGTGATGTTAGTGTCATTCAGTTTACTTATACACACACATGCGTGCGTGCACACACACACGTATATTACACTCTACAAGAAAATATTTTTATTTTATATATTTATTACTCATTTAGATTTATCTTCATATTTACCTTTTTGTTGTCCTTTATTCCCTCCTTTATTTTCATGTCTCTCTCTGAGAAAATTTTTTTTCTTCCAGAAAACTCTAGCATTTCTTGTAGTGTAGGCCTATTAGTGATGAAATCTCTCTGTTTTTGCTAAAAGACAGCTTTATTTCACCTAGAGTTTTGAGGACAATTTTCCTGGAGAAATATATATGTACATATTGTGAAATGATTACCATAATAAGGTTAGTTAACACCTCCATTACCTCACATAATTGCCTTCTCTTTTGTGTGTGGTGAGAACATTTTAAATTTACTCTCAGCCACTTTCAGGGGTGTAATAAAGTATTGGTAACATTAATCACCATGCTGTACATTAGCTCCCCAGAACTTAGTCATCTTATAACTGGAAATCGGCACCCTTTCGGCAAGATTTCCCACTTCTTTACCCCGCTCAGCTCCTGGCAAACACCTTTCTACACATTTTTCTGTGAGTTGGGCTTTTTTAGATTCCACATGTAAGTGAGATCACACACTATATGACTTTCTCTGTCTGACTTAGCACCACGCTCTCAAGGCCAACCCATGTTGTTGCGAAAGGCAGATTTCCTTCTTCGGATGGTGATGTTATTATTCTTTGTCCGTTCATCTGTTGATGGACACAGGTAGTATCCATTCTATGTATTTTCTACTGTTTATTCACCTTCCCACTTCCAGGTCTGCAATATAGACATGGATGTGCAGATATTTCAAGACAGAGATCTGATTTCCTTTGGATAAGTCACCAGAAGTGGAATTGCTAGATCATATGAAGCTGTTTTTAATTTTTTGAGAAACCGCCATAGTGTTGACCATGGTGGTGCCATTTTGTATTCCCACTGATAGTGCACTCGGCTCTTTTTTCTGTGTTCTCAGTAGACCTTGTTATTCAAAGAACTAAGTCTTGACTTGATAATTCTATTGTTACAATGCTTCAAATTTGTTTTCTGTACTTCTCCCCCCCACCCCCCATTTTTTCTTTCCTTTCGTTGTCCTTCGGATTATGGTTGCCTTTTTTCTTAAGATGAAACCCATCTGGCACATTGGATGTATTAGCCTTGCTGTGGACCTTCTGAATTAACATCACTTTCATTTCTACTAAATGGTAACGACCCATCCCCATAGTTATCATAACTCACGCTTACCAACTAGAAACTGTCAACTATTCTAAGTACTTTACATAATTAGTTTAGTTAATTGCCACAGCACAGTTTATGTGTGAGATAAGTCTGATTATGATCCCTATTTTACAGATGAGGAAACTGAGGCACAGAAATATTTGGTGACCTGCCCAGAGTTACACAACGGCTCAGTGGCAGGGTTAGGATTAAAACTCCAGCAGTCTGGCTTTGGAAGCTGAGCAGTTCATCTCCCCAGTGTCACCTCGCCTCTTCCAATGATCCATACTATCAGATTCTTCTCTCTGATTATGAGACCCCTGACTTTGTACCTCCCTGCACCAAGATGTGGTTCGCACCCCTCTCCTCGGGCACAAGTGTAATGATGTCTCCCAAGATGCGATGAGCCCCTAACTCAGCCTAAATCAGCCGTTTTCTGGGTCCCTGGGTCATCTGGTCTTGTCGGACCTCAACCCTTCATGTCTTTTCTGCGTCTGTTCTGAGTGCCCTTGGTGATCACTGGGAGTCTGCCTAGGTAAGCCTTTTTACAAACTATGTTTGTCAACTTCAAGTAGGCCCCCCTTACTCTAACCATTCTGTGTGTTTTTTGTGTTTACTCACCTTCCTGCTGTGACTGTCTGAACATTTGTCTCTCTCATTGAATTTTCTCTTATTGAATTTCCTACCCAACTCTACCTCCCACCGTTTTAGTAGATAACCTCAGCTCCTATGCCCTGTGGAAAGAGAACTGAGTTTTCTGAACTCCTTTGCCACCTCTAGAAAACATTTGGAGCATCATCCATCCTTTTCTTCTATAGGTATTCATTTTCTTCCTCCGTCCCATGTTTGCTCCCTTCCTTTTTCCTTCCCTCCCTTCTTTCCTGCCTTCTGTGAATATCTGTTGAGTGTCTTCAACATACCAGGCACTGGTCTAGGTTCTGCAGAAACCTCACAGGGATCCCCAAGGGATCTGGTGTCTGGGTCCCTCTCTAGAGTCTGATTACATTGCTCATGCTGCAGCCTGGAGCTCAGGATTTCTCAACGTATCCCATGAAATTGTGCTCGGCACTGGCTCTGAGAATTCTGCCCTGCATAGACTCACATTCCTGCCCCCTCTCAGCCCTCAGTTCAGACAGCTCCCCCAACTTGCTCTCTGTCCTCCAGCCCCATGGGGAACCCCACTGGCCTCCATGCTCTTCCTCACACTCTTCAGTGATGCTCCTGCTGCCTCAAGGCTCTAATTTTTGCTCTGCCCTTTGCTTGGAATGCTCTTTTCAGTATCTCTACATGACCTGCACCCACATCATCAAGTCTCTGCTCAAATGCCAACTGACCAACAAAGCCTTTCCCAATCATCCTCACCCTCTGTCCACCTGCCCACATCCTCTTTTTTACCCTGCCCACATGGTTACTTGTCCTGTTACGTCTGTGTTGATATCTTTACATATGCTTGTCTCCCTGCACCCCACCAGAAACCCTGTAAGGGCGCACTGTTTTCGTTCACTATTTTAGTACCTAGAACAGTGCCTGACACATAGGTTGAGTTCAATAATCTAGGTTAAAGAAGTTGAGTCTAGTGGGGAAATCTAGACCCTCAAGCAACTAATTATACAGCAGGATAAATGGCTACTAGAGAGTTTTAAAAAA
>RJWH01005180.1:0-22443 GCA_004363575.1 Solenodon paradoxus | reverse complement strand
TCAATGTCCAAGAGTTGGGTTTTGTTTTGACTATTCCTTTGCTATTTCTTTATGTTCCACATGAGATCATCCTGTGTGTTTTTCCTTATAACTTATTTCACTTAATAAGATCCCCTCTAATTTCATCTGTGTTGTTGCAAATGACAGGATGTCATCGTGTTCAGGGCTGTGTAGTATTCCGATGTGTATATCAACCATATCTTCTTTATCCATTCATCTGATGATGGACACTTAGGTAGTTTCCAATTATTGGCTATCGTGAATAATGCTTCAATAAACATGGGAGTACATATATCGCTGGGAATTATTACTGTCGGTTTTAAATAGAGTTGCCTAGGGAATACAATGCTTTTGATTCCTGATTCCCTCCCTCTATTCTCCTTCTAGGATATGATTTTCCAGCCTTATCATTAAACACCTCTGTTTCCATAGCCTCCATAAGCTCTGTCAGTAAACCCACTCAATCCCTCATCTTCCCCTGCCTCCCGTTTAGTGAATTATTCATGTGTGCTAGGCATTGTATTGAGCACGTTATAAAGATGAGCTCATATAATTCTTGAAAAATCCCGGGGTAGGTATTCGTGGTACTCACATTTTACAGATGAGGAAACTGAGGCACAGAGAAGTCTAGAAACTTGCCGCAAGTGCCTGGGAGTTGGTGCATTGGAGCGACCCTCAACCAATGAGGCAAGGTAATAGGTGGATAAATATTCCACGTCCCTCACCACCGGTTGGGAAATGCTGAGACGTATTCCATATTCTTTGTAGAGGGCCTGCATTGGGACTGTATCTCAACTGCTGGCAGCAATAACCAACTCATGGAAGCGTTGTTGGCTTCTTCCTCTTTTTGCCTCACCTCCTACCCCACCTTTTAGAGTGTTGCCTGGATCACTTCCCAAATACACTACTCCCATCTAAATCCTTGACTCAGGAAGTCCCAAATGAATACACTATCATCCTTTTTCCTCTAAGGGATAGGGAAAAAAATCTGGGACCCAACCAACCAGCAGTCCTTTCCCAGTGGGCACTTCAATCGAGGGGACTAAGCTGTCAGAGAGAAGCCTAGTCCTTATGCCTTGACAACAAGTGCACACTTGCCTGCACATATCAACCTTTCTTTTGACCACTGGGATTCTTGCTATTTTTATAAATTTCCTTTTATAACTATTGGAAAATCAATTTGGGTATATTTGATCATATTAGCTAGCCATTTGAGTTACAAAGATGGATGGAAATTTGGGCTTGACCCCTTCGTGATCTGGGGCTATGTTGTCGCCTCGGTAACAGCCAGTGTGGGTGTGGAATTAAGGACAATAGGCCTAATGCTACATACGAAAGAGAACAGATTGCCTGGTCGGAGGAGGCGCATTAGATTTCTCAAGCAACTTGAGATGCCATTTAGTTCACTGGAAGAGGCCATTTTCTAGGCAGTTGGAGGAGTAAATGACTCAGAGTTGCTGTTTGACAGTAGGGATTTCTGTAAGGGGAGTTTCCATCCACTTTTTCCAACTTCTTCCAGTTTAATGTAAGTCATGGGGGGAGGTATAGGGCGCGCGCACACACACACACACACACACACACACACACACACACACACACACACACCAGGAAAATAGAAATACAAATATCTGAGAAAGGAAGATAAAGTTACCAGTCCCCTGTTTGTGCAGGTCATTCCTCCATGCCCATTGGATGGAAAAGATTTCTGTAGAAAGGCAAATAGGTGAAATCTTAATTCTATCTCTCTGCCCAGGGATAGCAGTCAAATCAATATTCTGTGCCTCTAGGAGGAAATAAAGCAGTTATACTGTGGATTCAGCTAAATGTGTGTGTGTGTTAGGATTTGTTGAGCTTTCTAGCCCTGGTGGCACAAAGCAAGCCCTCTGTTGCTTCATGCTTCAGAGCCAGGTTGAAGTGTGAAGTCAGATGATGAGTTCAGCCAGGTTCCACACCCCTAAACTCTTCTGGCTGTTTCATGCCATCGCCTACATTTCAAAGTGCTTCTGTGACAGTCAGCAGCCCTCATGGGATTCCTCTGCATTGAACAAGCGTGCCACTGGATTTTGTGGAAGATTACTGTCTTCCTGAGACTTTGAGGCGTCCCTTGAAACCCTCCGTGTTGGAGCTGCAGTCCCAAGAAGTCATTAGCAAACAGCTTTGGGAATTTAAATGTCAGAAATAGGGTCTTTTTCCACATGATCAGGACTTTGATGAGGATTTCAGAACTTGGATAATGAATGAATACCTTCATTTCAGGGCTTTTGCATCAAAATGATGTCTTTCCAACTATAAATAATTTCACTCTCCTGTCTCATCACACTCAGCCCCTCCATTAACCTTGCCTTATGAGCAAACCCTAAACCCTATTTCTGTATTTATTCTGTCTTAATTTGCATGAAATTGCTTCACATTCTTAATGTACATCACAAAGATTCTTCAGGATAATCACAAACATTCTGAGGAAATGCTGACTTAGTTAAAGAGACTTTCCATATAGAGAAAAAGTGTATGCATGTCAATATTTTTTTTATTTACTTGTTGGAACATTTTAATGATGTATTTCTATCCTCGTTGAATCCTTCACTCAAGAATTTTGAATATGGTCCAAAATGTTTGTGGTTTATTTAGAATCACCATGAATAGCAATGGCCGCACTGAGTCTTACAGTCCTCCTGATGTCATCAAGGGGCTTTGACTCCTTCAGTGGCCCTGCCATTGCTCTGTGTTTTGAATATGGCCTGGGGTTTCCCTCTTGAAATTTGTCTGTCCTTATTGCTTCAGTCAGTGTGTCTGTTTCTACCAATACCCACTTCAAACTCACAACTATTCTCCTCCTTTTTTCTTCTTTTTAATTGTGACAACCAGGTAACTAAGTTTGGTGGAGCAAGATGGAAAGTTAGAATGCATCAATTCTGAATGATGACCCGAGGCTCTTTTATATGAGTAAAGTGTATCTGCTTTGTGCAGGTAATTGACACCATCTATTTTGGTTGATTGTTTCTTTTTCCCCTCCCTCTGATGGCCTGTTTTCTTTATGGCTGAATTAGCTAGATAGGTAATTACAGATAAGAGAATTGTGACCATCTGCCTTGTGTGCACAGGCGTGTGTGTTTGTGCTTCCCCCATAAATTGTTTACTCTGAACCTAGGGACCACTGCACCATTTCTTCCTTGTGCTTCAGTAACTGGCACTGTAAGTCTGGGTGGCTTCTCTGCTTCTTTTGATTGGAATTTTTGAGGCTGGCGGTATTATAAGCTAGGGTAGGCTAGTACTTTGCCGGAGTTCTTTGTTGAGTTGGCAGGTTCACTTCTAATTGGGAGATGGTTGTAATGGATGCTCTGGTTGAGTTTGGGGCCTCCGCTCATCTCCAGGGTCCACGCCTTTCTGAAAGTTTCTCTTGGGCAAGAAACTTCCTAAAAGGCATGCATCCTGGAGGTGAGCAGGGCCCTAAACCATCATCCATACTTTTTCATAGATATGTACTTTTAAGGTTCTTGACTTAAGCAAGTCAAGTCTGTGTCTTGAGACTGGTGGGATTTTATGTCATTGGTGTTGAAGTTTTTCTCCGATGAGCGTCCTTGCATGTGGGGACACAGGGCTGCTGAGACGAAACGACTCATTCAAGGTTCCAACCCCTGGCTAGTGAATGGTGGAGGTGAGGCCCACACAGCGTCTGCGGAGCAGATACGTGATCCAGTGTTTTTAGCACTTCAGGCAAAGCGGCTCGTCCGTGTGAATGTTAGGCTTGTGGAGGCCGGCTTTGTGGGGCTGAATTCCTCATCTGCCTGGAGTGGTGTTCTGAAGTGCCACCCTTGCCACAGATTCCTGATCTGTTCAGTTGTGGGCCACAGACGTAAAAGGAGAGCAGACTCACCTTCATGGAGTCGCCTTGGATACTCATGACCCTGAGACAGCGTTGGGTCTGCCAGCCTGGGAGACCTTTCTTTTGTGCCATGACTGCATGCATCATAATTGGCTAATGTGAGCATCACAGGCATTGTCTGAATACCGTTGACAGGGACTCTTGACAGGCATCTGCAACACTCCTTGATCTTGAATGAAACTCACGGTCGGGAGGCCGCATCCTCACCATGGGGAAAGATTTGGGGTCCGGGCAGTGTGGTGTATGGCTAAACGCACAGACTTGAGGGCCAGACACTGAGTTTGAGTCTCTCATCTCCCATTCAGATGCCAAGACTTCAACAACGTTATTTTTATCTCAGCACCTCAGTTTCCCTGTCTCTAAAGTGATCATACCAGTACCTACTGGGAGGGTTGTTAGGATGAAACCCATTGATGTTCGTGAAGAATTTACTGTAGCACAGGAGCTGTGTGCAACAGAAGGGTAATATAAGTGTTAGCTATTACTATCATGCTTCTTTCTTTCCAGCATCTCATTTCCCTACAGGCTCTACTTAGGGAAGATGCTCGTATCTGAATAAATAATTAGCTTTGGGAATGAATGTGTAAATAAAAGTGCAAGTTATGAATCCGAGAACTGTTTTCTTCCATTGTGGCTCTGTCTACACGTTTGTGACTCTACAAATACGTAAATCACGTACAATAAACTTCCATTTTTCCGGAAGAGTTATCGAAAAAATTATGCACATACATTTTAGATCCTACCTAGCCTTTAGAGTATAAAAAAACAAAGCTGAACAATTTTATAGAATTTTTAGTTTCCAAAGTATTCTTGTATCTATTCTTTCAATTGCTGCTAGTAGACTTTGCTAAGAAATTATAATTAGCCCCGTTTAATTTTAATTTTATTTTTTGTAGTTTCATTATTTCTTTTGTTTGCATAGCTCGATTCATTTTAGCATATTAAATTCACACCACACCCACCAGCAGAGATCTAGCACCCTTTACCGCCACTGCGTTCCCCCTCTCCTTCCCTCCTCGCTCCCACGTCCTAGTAACCACTCTCTCTGTCTTAAGAATTTTGTTGAGATTTCACTCTTGTGGTTTTTTTCCCCGTTATACTACACACAAGAGTAAATCCATTCTGAACTTCTCTCTTTTTTTTTCTTTCTGGCTTATTTCACTTAGTATAATCACCTCCATCCTGGTTATTGCAAAAGACGATTTCATCTTTTTTTTCACATCTGCATAGAATCCCACTGGATATATATACCAGAACTTCTCTGTCCAGTCATCTGTTGATGGACATTTACGTTGTTTCCATGTCTTGGCTACTGTGGCTTGTGCTATGGTATAAGGGTACAGATGTTTTTTCTGATTAGTGTTTTTGTATTTTTTATGTATTGTATTTTGCAGAGTCTAATGCACTCCCCTGTATAATGTATGCCCATTTTTTCGGCTTTAACTTTCAAGAAAAAAAATCTTTTGGTTTAATTTTTTAATTCAAAATTTTATTTGCTTATATTTAGGTACTTGTTTTATGTTATAAAATAATTTTGGCATTTATTTTTTTAACATAGTATGGTGCCAGAAATGTAACAAATAATCATGCAACAGAGAACAGCTAGAGGGTACAAGAAGCCTTCTCCCTGTGTCCCCCACACTGACGACACTCGGAAGGACGTCCACAGTGTCTCTCGGCAGCTCTGCGGCCCTGCTCTTTAGCACATGACTAACTGTGAGCTCACAGCTCGCAGTGTGTGTATTTCTGTGAAATATCAGCTGGGTGGCCAGTTCCCGCCTAAGTGCAGGAAGAGGAATGTCGTCTGCTCACCTTGTGGTCGTGAAGTGGGTGTCACCTCTCTTAACAAGTCAGAGTCTCTCGCTCTGTGGACAACAATATATCAGTCTTCGTGTTTTCATTTTGTTGAAGCATTGGCCAAAATTCCTTTTGTTGCAAGTTAGTCTCAAGTTCAACAAAAGCGACCGGCATATTCCGGGGCATTATTTTGCATAAGGATATTATTTTGGTTTCTAGAATTTTACTTTAAACTCAGAAGCATAAATGAAAGAATTAAAAACATTTAAAAACAAATATGGAAGAAGTACTACCCATGTATAATATGCATCCTTATTTTTCCCTCACAGATTTGGGCAAATCAATGCTCATTACACATGGCAAAATTCAGTATATGCTAAGAAATGGAATTGCTGGATTGAGTGGTAAATGCATCCTTTCATTTCTGAGGCATCTTCATACTGCTTTCCAAAGGGTTGTACTAATTTAATTTCCCACCACTAACAGTGCGGGCAGGTTCCTTTTGCTCTACACCCTCTAGTCTGTTTGATACAGACCTTTCTTACTGGTGTGACATGTTATCTCATTGTGGATTTTATTTGCATTTCTCTGTTGGCAAGTGATGTAGAAATTTTTTTTCATATGTTTTTAGTTCATCTGTATATCTTTTCTAGAAAGAGGTCTATTCAACATTTCTGCCCTTTTTTTGAGAGGGTCATTTGCTTTTTTTGTTGTTGAGGTGTATGAGCTCTTTATATATTTTAGAGATTAAGCTCTCGTCTGATGTGCATTATGCAAATATCTTCTCCCATTTGGTGGGTTGCCTTTTTATTTTAGTGGGGGTTTCTTTCACTGTACAGAAACTTTTTAGTTTGATGTAGTCCCAATTGTTTAGTTTTATATTATTTTCTTTTGCTGTTGGTGTCACTTCCCCAAAGACTCAAGTTTTTGAAATTGATGTCACGGAGCATTTTGTCACATTTTCTTCTATGTATTTTATGGTTGTGGATCTCATTTTCAGGTACTCTATCCATTTGAGTTAATTTTCATACATGGTGCTCATGAGTAATGTTTCATTTTTTTGCATGTGTTTTTCCAATTTTTCTAGTACCATTTATTGAATAGAATTTCCATTTCTATTGCATGCTCTTGGCTCCTTTATCATAGGTTAATTGTTCATATGGGTCTGTTTTTATTTATGGACTCTCAATTTTATTTCACTGGTCTTTGTGTCTGCCTTTGTTCCAGTACCATACTATTTTGATGATGATTGCTCTGTAGTGTAGTTTTAAGTCAGGGAGTGTGATTTCTCCACTCTTCTTTTTTCTGAGAATAGCTGTAACTGTTAGAGGCTTCAATTTCATTGACAAATATCCCTGGAATTTTGATGGGAAATGCATTAAATTTGTATATTGCTTTGGGTAGGATGACCATTCTAACTATGTTAATTCTTTCAATCCATGAGCCTGGAATATTCTTCCATCTCTTTGTGTCTTCCATTTCCTTTGTTAATGATGTGTAGTTTTCACCATAGAGGTCCTTCACCGCCTTCATTAAATTTATTCCCAGATGTTTTATCATTTTGATGCTATTGTGAATTGAATTTCCTTTTCCAATAGTCCATTGTTTACATATAGGAATGCTATTGATTTTTGTGTATTGGTCTTATATCATGCTACTTTGAATTGGCCTGATATTACAGATATAGATTTTTGAGACCCAGAATACTTAAACAAATTATCCCAAAATGAATTTCTTGTGAGTCTGGACTCAAATCCAGGTTTTCAGTTCCTAAATCCCATGGGAAATTACTCTTCATCCACCTACAGATTAACAGTTTGCAAAGTCGACATATTTCCTTCAAACCATGAAACTGTCTATCATAATTCAAAAGACACTTCAGAAAACACTCACACTTCAACTATCATTGTGAGGGTTTGTTGTGATGGAAGATTATTGCAACACAGTTCTGGTCATTAGAATTTTCGGGTGATATATGTACTGGATACATAGACGCTTTACCAGAGAAAATAATTTGTGATCTGAGCCTAGAAACAAGCTCACAATTTTATGATTTCACCATTCTGGTACATCATGAAGGAGCAATGTTTTTGTAAGGTGTGTGTGTAGTTCCGTTAGTAAACTTCCCTGTTAAAACTAATACAGGAGATGAACAGCAGAGAGGGTCAGAGAAGGAAAGCATGTGTCTGCTTAATGGAAAACTTCAAAGTCAGTAAATCTTGTTTTTGCTTCAGAAATTGTCACCTCGAACACAGTCACTGCCCCACATATATAAACAGTCTGCAAGCAACGGCTTCAGATTGATGCCTTCAGAATTCCTCCTCATAAAATGACCAGATAAACATAATATGTCTGTGTCTATTGCAAAATCATTTAGATGGTCCGCCCTTGTCCGAACTGCAGTAACAGAGCTTACTTTATCTTATTTGGGGCTTTTAAAAATGCTTCCCATACCTGTATCCCTTCATATATTATTCCAGAGAGAGATAAATTTCATTTTTATTAGCTGAGAGCTATGAGTCATTCTGCTAACTGGCACCACCAACCACCTCCCCACCAGACTGGCCTTTGCAGAGGGCTCTAAATTTAGAAACGGAATGAGATTGCCTCCGGGTTATATAAGGAGGCCAGGCAGCTATTTTTAGAATGCCATTATACCTAGAGAGCCCTGTGCTGCTGTATGATTTGTTAACCACAGGCTGAAGGAAAACGTGATCACTGATTCTCTCCACCTGCCGTTCGGGTGCCGCACCCGCAGGACCGAATGACATTTGCTTTTTTGTTTACTTGTGGGCCTTCGTGCTTATTTCATCTGTGCTATAAACATACTGGGAATCAATTGTGTTCAAACACAAAGGCAGTATTTTCTACCAGCTCCTTTATTTGAGGAAACCTCCCCAAGATACATTATAATTTTCATCTTTCCTTATTTTTTTAAAGAATGGAAGGAAGCATCTTGGCTGCTTCTTTCTAAGACTGTTGTCAGAGCAGATGACAACACGTGTCTGTCTACACCAGTGAAGCTTTCGTTGTGTTTCCCTGCCCAGTCGCTGGTCTTCACTTTCTTTGGTAAGGGTAAGTTTGCTGTAGCTGAGTGGGGATAAAGAAAAAGCAGCAAGGCAAACATTAGGAGGCTTGCTGTCATCCAGAAAGAATGTGAATGGATGCATGAGTGGCTAGAGAGATTGGACAGGGGCAATCTGATTGTATCTGTGTGTTTTGAGGCCATGTTTGGCTGGTCAGTGTATTCCCATTGTTCCCCTGCCTGATAGTGAAAGTCTCCGTTAGCTCCAGTTCTTCCACGTTGTATTTTAACAATCAAGTACATGTAGTTCTTTGGAATTTGAATGCAGTGGTGGTACAATCGCTCACGTATTATTATTTTTATTTTGGGGGTTATTTTTTGAAGGGATTGGATCGTCTAAGAAATATACGTCTACTTTGAGTTGCATTCCTCTCTGTAATCAGTGTAGGTAGTTGAGGGTTTTAGCTGATATGCAGGGCACAGAAAATGCTGGAAGAAGTGAATGGTGCCCGTGAATGTGAGGGTGTTCCTAGCGGTAAAATTAGAACTGCTGCGGAGCAGCTCTCCCAGGCCTGGCTAAGGCATTAGTATTTTGCAGAGGCTCTGGCATGCATGCAGCTGCGCTGAATAATACTGACCCAGATGATTCATTGCAGGCTGCTTGGTCAGCAGGCTGGCTGGGTTGGGGTCCCTCTCTCTCTCCCAGCTGTACTGTCTGCGTCCCGGAAATTGACTTTCCTTACCCTCCCTCTCTTTCTTGCTCATAAAATTCTTTTCCAGAAGATAAATCTGATCACATCATCTCATTCGTTAAAGAGTAAGCAGATTACAGCAGCCCCTAAATAATGAAGACAATAAATGGCAACCAAATAGGAAGCGACTACACAGTTTCTCCATACGATGATTTAATTAAATATGGAAACAGGCTGTATTATATATGAAATGAATAATTCTGTTTCTCAGAGGGGGTCCCTTCTGACAGAGTATTACATTAGTAAAAATAATACTTGTTGCAAGCTAATTTGCACCAGTGGGAGTGGTCAACCATTGGCTCAGTTTCCCATGAAACCAGTGACTTCTGTCCTGGGCCAAAAGTAGCCACAGCTTTCCATGGCTCCCAATGGGCCCTACACACCAGGCAGTTGGAACCCAAGTCTATACAAGTTGGTGCCCAGAACTGTGTTTGTGTCCTCTCTGACAAGGCCACTTTCTCTCATATTTGCTCTAAGCTTAAGAGTGAAAGGGTCAGAATCTTCTTCCCAGAAGTCCAACTCATGCTCTGGCTCTGAGATGCTTCTCCATGCAGCTAAAGGGGCGGAGGACCATTTCTGCCCTCTGTTCTCCTATGACGTGGACCTTATTAGTTTCCACGTTCTCTATATGGTGTGAAATTGTGGCATTTGTTTTAACACAAGAAGTGATAACCACAAATGGACCCACTTGGCCCTCCAGGGGAGGAGATCGTCTATTGTCAAACCTGAAGGGTCCCATGGGCTACCCTGGAAGGGGGCAGTAGCCCTCCTGAGGTGTAGACAAGGGATCTGGAGGACTGGTGAGCAGAGTCATTTGGGGTGAGGGCAGACCACTAGCTGAGAGCCTGGTGATCTTGAATAAGCACAGCCCCTTAGAGGGCAGGCCAGGGGCTTCACTTTCTATCTGAAGGTGACTAGTAGTTGGAGCAGTGGACCATTTGGCAATCCTGGATTGGGGAGCTCATGTAAGAGCAGAATTCTGCCTGCTGAAGGTGCCCACCCTCCTCCATCAAGGGTCTGAAAGCCCTGAGCCCTAAGGACGGCGGATGGCGAGAAAGGCTCCACCCAGGGATGCGATCTGGGTAGCTGGCATCCTGCATATACTACCTAGCAGCTGTTTGGGGGAGATCCAGTGCAGAGACAACATTACCAGGAAATAGAATCCGGGTCCTTTTAGGTTAGAGCCTCATTCTTGGCTGGAAATATTGCCAGAAGCTTGATTGCTTGGTTCTATCTGGACAGCTGGACAGCGGGGAGGGTTAAGTGCAGGGCCCCCTACTGAAAAATAAATTGCTATGCTGAGCACTTGGGACATCTTTCATATCCTCTTTGTCCATCTCTTCCTGTGGTGGCAACCGGCTACATGCAGATGGAACCAACTATACTGATGAGCTGACCTGAGGCTGCGCTGCGGCCTCTGTCTTCTGAGGGTCTACACAAACCTGACTGGGATTAACCTCTGGGGAATGGCAGTCAGTAGATAAATATTAGCGTCCAGGGCTGACAGTTCGTAGGCACATTTTATGTGGCCCCACAGGGGATCTCCAGAAGGATCCAGCTCCAGTTGCTCACAGCGGTAACAGCTTAATTAACAATGGGTCTTTAGATTGGCTTCCCATCCTTCCCATTTCACTCCCCCCAGTTCCCCCATTCCTTTACCTTGGGATCACTCTGATATAAGCTAGGTTTTTGGAAGACATGTTATGAGGGCCTTGTCTAAGGTTCTGTTTTTGGAGAGAACTCAAATCAAAAGGTGGCAATGTTTATCCATAGAATATGAGGTTAGTGGAGCAGATCTCTTGATTTTCTGAGTGTACTTGGAGAATGATCACCATGTTGCGAAAGTCTCTAGTGCAAGGTTTCTCAACGTCAGCTTTATTGACATTATGTACCAGATAATTCTTTCTTGGGGCGGGGGGCGGGGGCTGACCTGTTCCTTGTAGGATATCTAGCAGTGTCTCGGGTGTCTGTCCACTGCATGGTAATAGCACGATTGCCATCACCCGCCAGATGTAAAAATCAACACTGTCTCCAGGCCCTGCCAAATGATAACAAGGGGCAGGTCACTGCCCTGTTGAGAATCACTTCTTCTAGGGACACACAGACCCATGCCACATGTCCAGCAGATTGTCCAGTCTCAGAGATCTCCCTAGGGGATAATGGGAGGATGGGGAACTGTGGCTTCCCTTTCTTCTCACCTCAGCTTACAAATTTCCCCTTACCCCAATGAAGTCTGTTCCTTAGGTCATTTCACATTTCATTATGGAATTCACGTGGACTCCGGCACATTACTGACTGATTCAGACAGTGTTTCTAATATCTTGTCTGAAAGTGGGAACCATGAATGGATAGGTATGTACATATATGCATATATACACATGCTCATATATAGACACACGCATATACACATACATACATATATTTGCACACAAATCTCAGGCTCTCTGAAAATCATCTGTAGACCTCCTAGGATCCACAAATCCCAGGTTCATAATGCACGTGGGGAGAATTTTTGTTTCTCCTAAGAAAACTTGATAATACATTTGATCGCAGACATAACTTGTTCCATCTACTTACTCAAATGAATACATACATTCTCCTCTGATAGTTTTATTTTCAAAGTCAGGTAGGAAAATGTCTTTCTTCTCAAAGAAAATTCCTGTTCTGCCCTAAATCTACGTACCATCAATGTCTGTTCCTGCCTCAAGTGATTCCCCTGCCTTTCCTTGTTAATATCAGCATTCATTCATATCACTGACGTTCCTACATAAAACGAATGACTCATTCTGAAGTGATCTGGAAGAATATACTTTCATTATAAAATACTTAATAAACTATTGAGAATTAAGACCTATATTGAAATTTGGGATTAAAAAATGATAGTGTGTGTGGGTATAGGGCATGGGAGAAGGGAAGAAGAGATACCTGGCAGTAATCTGACATCATAGTGAAAGGTCCCTTCATGAAATGGCGTTTTTAACCTCTCATTTGTTTCAGTCTCTGGCTTAAGAAAAGAAAGCAAGTCTCTGCCATTGTGAGAATAAATAATTCTATTTTTGACAAGGTACAACACCACTTATGATAAAAACTCTACATAAAATTGGGATAGAAGGAACATACCTCAACAGGTAAGATAAATCCACAGCCAACATCATAATCAATGGTGAAAAACTGAAAGCATTTCCTCTAAGATCAGGGACTGCTATTTAACTTTGTACTCAAGGTCTTAGCCAGAGCAGTTAGAGAATAAGAAGAAATAAAATGAATCCAAATTGGAAAAGAGGAAGTAAAATTACCCATATTTGCAGATGACACGATAATGTATATAGAAAACCCTAAAACTCCATTTAAAAACTAGTAGAATTAATCAATGTGCACAGTAGTCACAGATCACAAAGTCAATACCCAAAAATCCATTTCATTTTTATATGCAAACAATATGATAAAAGAGATCGAAATCAGGAAAACTATTCCATTTAAAATAGAAACAAAAAGCATTAAATACCTTGGAATATACTTAAGAAAGATGGTGAGAGACCTGTACAATGAAAAATATAAAATTTTCTTGAAGGAAATTGAGGAAGAGGCAAAGAAATGGGAAGATATCCCATGTCCATGACTGGAAAGAACTAACATTATTAAAATGGCCATCCTACCTAAAGCTATATATATATGTGTGTGTGTGTGTGTGTGTGTGTATATATATAGGAGATATATATATATATATATATATATATATCTCCTATATATATACAGGTTTAATGTAATCCTATCAAAATTCCACTGGCATTTTTCAAGGAAATATAACAAAAATTTTAAAATTTGTATGGAATAAAGACCCCCCGAATAGCCAAAGCAATCATAAGAACAAAGAACAAAAGTGGAGGTATTACATTCCTAGATCTAGAGCTATATTGCAGAGCAATAGTGAACAAAACTGTCTGATACTAGAATAAAAACAGATACATATCAGTGGAATAGAAATGAATCACATAGAAATGGACTTAGATGTGTATGGTCAGTTAGTTATGACCAAGAAGCCAAGACCATACAAAAGAGAAAGGAAAATCTTTCAAATGAACGTTGTTGGGAAAACAGCATAGCCATATGCGAAAGAATGACTCTAGATCATTTCGTGACACCAACCAAAAATTAGTTCAAAATGGATTATAGATTTGGATGTAAGATCAGAAACCATAAAATATTTATGAGAGAATATAGGCAAGTCATTCTATGACATCAGCTTTCAAGAAGTCTTTGGAGACCCAACTCCAACAGCAAGGGAAACAAGCAAAAAGAAACAAGTGCGACTACATCAAACTAAAAAGTTTCTGCACAGCGAAAGAAACCATTACCAAAACAAAAAGACAACCTACTAACTGGGAGAAAATATTTGCATTCCATATTTCTGACAAGGGCTTAATATCCAAAATATACAGAGAACTCATAAAACTCAATTTTCCAAAGAGGATATACAGATGACTAGCATTACAGATGACCAACAGGCACATGAAAAGATGTTCCTACTCAAAGGTCATCAGGGAAATGCCAATCAAAACAGCAATGAAACATCACTTTACACCTGTGGGATTGGCTATTATTCAAAAGTAGGGAAACAACAGATGTTGATAAGGATGCAGAGAAAAAGGAACCCTTTTATATTGTTTGAGGGTGTGCAACTTAGTACAATACTCATGGAAAACAGTATGGAGATTCCTCAAAGAAATGTGAATGAAAATTCTCATAATCCTGTCATCCCACTTCTGGGCATTAACCCAAAAGACACAGAAACACAAACTTACAGATATATATGCACCACCATGTTTATTGCAGCATTATTTACAATAGCCAAGAATTGGAAGTTAAGTGCCCAACATCAGGGGAATGGATAAAAATAATGTGGCCTATATACACCATGGAATACTACAGAGACCTAAACAAGATGAAATCCTGTCATTTGTGACAACATGGATTAAACTAAGTGAAATAAGTCAGAAGGAAAAATACAAATACCAGATGATCTCACTCATATGTGGCATATAATCCATGAAATACATAGAGAAAAACATAGGCAAAACACCATGGACATTGACTTAAATGATGTCTTTGGGAACTTGAATCCAATATGAAGGGAAATAAAATAAATGGGATTACATCAAATAAAAAGCTTCTGTACAGCAAAAGACACTTTCATCAAGACAAAAAGACATACTGATGGGAGAAGATATTTCTACCTTGTGCATCTGACAAGGGATTAATATCCAAAATATATGAAGAACTCATAAAACTCAGCAGCAAAAACCTAATGATCCCATTTTAAAATGGGCAGATGATCTTAATAGACACTTCTCTAAAGGACTCATACAAATGGCCAACAGTCACATGAAAAGAAACAAAGCAAAGGAACAGATTAAACAAAACCCATCCCTTGGATAGTAGCAATAGAATGGAGGTTACCAGTAGGGAATGAGGTAGGGGGTAGGGGCACACGGTGGTGGGTCCAGTGGACAGTGGTGAAGAATTTTTGGTAATTTGGTGGTGGGCAGGGTATGTTGCTATATATTAGAGGTATGGAGAACCTTCACATAAGTCTTTATATTATTTTGTAAATCAGTTTCCTCAATACACACTTAAGTTTTATAAAGTTAACACTCCTTGAATATTAGAGTAAACCTGTTAGGTATCCACAAATATTTGTGCTTTTTTACATAGTGTAATGAAGTTGTTGGAAAGCAGCTACCCAGGCAGAGACTGTATTTCCAGCCCTGTTTGCATAGAGTTGTGGTAATGTGATTGGTTTCCTGCTTGTTGAATGTTCATGCTGGTGGTATTTACCCGCAAGCGATCTTCCTCTCTCCGTCTTCCCCCATCGAATAGCTGGAAGTCAACGATCAAGGTGATCATGATACACTTGTGGAAGAAAGTAGAACATCCTTTTGCCATGAGTTTTGAATCAATACCTGGAACAGAGTACCGTCTCCTTGCATATAACAGCAGCGACTGCTTTATCTCAGCAAAAATGAAGCACTTTAAGATGCCACAGAACTAAATTTTTCACATGTGCTGTCTTTTAATTCTCATCACACTCCTATGAGATGTGTGTATATCTATATCTATATCTGTATCTATATCTATATATATATATATATCTTCTTCAGATCAGACACTGGACAGAGAAACTTTGCAGCTTTCCTAATGTCACACATTAAGTAAATGACTGAATCTGGATTCAAACCCAGGTGGCCCTTCTCCAGAGCCTGTGTTTCTAAGATTATGCTTTTAAGTGCCACTTTGGATTTAGAACTTCTTTAGGGGCGTTCACATGTCATACTGCTTCATATTCCACACAGTTATAATCTGCTCCTCTCTGGGAAGTTGGAACATTCTGCGAGGATTTCATTTTGAGACACTGAAGGCAGAGCTCATTGCTCTGTGTTGGGGCAAGACTGCTGGTTTGTGCTTTTTTATAATATAGATAGAGGTGGTTTCTGGGCCAGAAGACGGGCAAGTTCTACATCCTGTCCCTTGGAACAGCTGTTGAGAACTGACCTGTGAAATAAGAAGTCTGGTCACCTTGGACCGTCATACTGTGAGAAGCACAGGTCACCTGAGACGTCTTGGAGGATGATATGTGGACAAGACAGGGACCATGAAGCTGCAGACATGTGACTGAAGAAGCTATCTTCAAGAGAGCTTCCAGCCCCTCCTCCCATGTCGACACCATGTGAATGGGACGTGAGCAGTCCTCTGAAGTCTTTCCTGAATTCCTACAGAATCCCGAGGAAAATATCATCATGGGTGTTGTGAGTCGCTGCATTTGGGCGAAGTTTGTAACATAGCATTTGATGCCTGTATCGGCGACCATCATTTATTTAAGACCAAACTCAACTTAGGATGTAATCAACAAAAGAAAGAACTTTATCTAAACACGATTTATAAAAAACAAAAACAAAACCCTGCAGTATTTGAAAAGCAAGGGAATTTGATTTTCTAAAAGTGAGAGTTTAAACAGACATGAATCCAAACCCAGACAGCATCGTGGGAGAGGATGGATGCAAGACAAAACGTGTCCCCCAAAGGCCTGTGGAAACACTAGTCAAATCCCCAGAATTCTAATAGAAAACAAAAGGCAGGATGTTGTTTTGCCCAATTTATTTTGTTTCCTAGGAAAAGACTTAAAACATGAATACCTAAGAGAAAAGCTCTTAGTTCCCATCTTGTGAGCATTTCATCAATATGGGGCCACTCTGCTTTTGTTTTGTAATGACAGTTCCCCCAAGAGGCGTTTCTTACTCCTAATTCACATTTTCTGCCAGGAAGCTTTTGAGAGCCTTTAGATGTTTTTACGAAGTTTCCTGACACCTCAGAGATTGTTTTCAGACAACGTAAAACTCATCCTGTAATGACCACATTTTCGGTTAGAATCATTATCCCATTTACAATAAATGTAGTGATAAACCATTTATCTGTAAGAAATATAAAACCTGGAATCATTCAAGCAACAACACAGTCTTATTGGAAGTTTAAAAGGCCACAATAACAATCAGGGAATGGAATATTATGGGCTATTAAAAAGAAAGAACAAGGGAGTGATTTATATCCTGAAACGGAAAGATCTCTGGGAGATACCATGAAGCAAAGCACAAAGTAAAAGTATGACAGTGGGTATAATGTGCCATTGTTTGTGTTAAAAATGAAAAAATTTTAGTGTCATGTTTCTGTTACCCTAGAGAAGTTCTGGAAATATATTTGGGAGATTAATATAAGTAATTACTTGTGGATTTGGGGAGGCGGGGGACTTTTCATTTTACATGTATGTATGTAAATATATAAACCTATATGTAAATATATGTCCATATATAAATATTCCATCACATGAATACATGACCTTTTAAGAACAATATATATGTGTATATACACACACACACACACACACATACACACACACACACTGTAAAAGTACTGTGGTATATTATTGAACAGAGATATTAAAGTCCTGAATCCTTTAGCTTTTTTCTTTGCCTTTCTTTTTTTTCTTTCCTTCCTGTTATCCCTATGAATTTTAGCTTCTTTCAAATACCCATATGAAAGACTAAGGTATTACCTTGTTCTAGGATCAGATGAGTCATATTTAAACCTCTGGGTGCTTACCTTCCCTCCTGCTATGGGTTCATATGGAAGAAAAACACACAGGACACTGTTGGGCAGCATAAAGGTTTTACTAGGCCTTCCTTCTATAGTGGGCCATCTCCCATCTTTGATGTGGCGGAGAGTTGCCATTGCTCAGTTAAGTGTTACTTGAATAGGCCTTCAAGCTGTCTACGGCATCTCCCCGCCTCCAGTTTACTGTCTCTCCAAGTCTCATTTTACCTACTAGAAGACAATGTTTGTATAGGCCGTGGATTTTCTCTCTCATGAACCTTTTGTTTCTAGCTGACTCTCAGCTAGAGGGCCATGAGGCGTGTAAACTAGAAGACCAGGTGATGAGATTCAGACACTTTACCTGGGTTATTTTCAACACATTCAACCTAATATTCCCCTTTGTAATATGCAAGTATATTCATCAGCGGTTACAACAATAATGTTGCGTAACAGAGAACACCCAAGCTCAGTGGCTAATAACCACAGGCATCTATTCCTGTTCATAGGTTTGTAAGTTAATTTTGGTCCCGCTGGTTAAGGCTGGGTGACTGGTCATCCAGTTTCAGGTGGGGTAGACTTGACTCCAGGTTGTGGATTGGGTTAAAGTGTGCTCCCTGTAGCTCTTTATGGGATGCAGTTTACTGAAGCTTGGCTATTGAGGCATGATCTTCTCATGGATAAATTTGGGAAAGAAAGAGCCAAACTCAATTATACATAAGGCCTCGCTTGCATAATTTCTTCTTTGTTAAGGTATTGATACTTGTTATCTCTTTTGTTGATAATACAACATTCATTTTGAAATAGTGACATCGTATCTCAATCTACATTTCACACACGCTCCACCAGAGTTCTGTGGCCTTTACCCCCACACCTTGTCCCCTCCTTCCCTTCCCCTCCCACCCCCCAGCAGCCATCATCTTGTGTCCTGTGGGTTTTTGCTGGTCTATTTATTTGTTTCATTTCATTAGATTCCATGTATGAGTGAAACCATCCTGTATTTCTCTTTTTCTTTCTGACTTATTTCACGTGATCCCTTCCAATTCCATCCAGATTGTTACAAAGGGCACACTTTCATTTTTCTTAGTAGCTGCGTAGAACTCCATTGACTGTATAAACCACAGCTTCTTTATCTAGTCATCTAGCAGATTCAAAATCTAATCAGAAAAATCATCTGCACCTCGATGTTCATAGCAGCACACATCACAACAGCCAGGACATGGAAACAACACAGATGCCCAACAACAAATGACTACATCCCGCCTTCTAACATGGCACTGTGTAAAGTAAGTCACGTGATGAAGTCCTTCATAGGGGCAAGGAAGTAGTTATCCAATCCATTACAATAATTACACAAACTTTCCATCTAGATTTCAAAGGGAAGAAATCACTTCATCTACTTACTCTCCGTAGATCTTCCTTGTGAATTGAGAACTCGGGTTTTAAGGCTCTATCTTCCATTTCATGCTTATCTCTAGGAGGCCCACTTTTGCTCTCTGGAAGAAAGGTTTTGAACATTTCCCCCTTGTTCTGTTAGTTTCTTTTTTATCTGTTCTTCTATGTTTAGATGCCCACTAAGTTTTTATTCTTAGTCATCCAGAATATTTTTCCTTCGCTATCCTACCCATGACCTCCATTTTAAAAAGACACCAAAAATAAAGCAAGCTAGGGTTGTTTATCAAGAATCTGATAGGTGCTCAGTCATATTCTAGTGTTGCTCTTGCAATTCTCTACCCTGAGGAACTCATAATGGAGTTTCTAAATTACATTTAATATTGAACTGTGTGACATTGACTTGGTGTGATAGATCACAGGCAAGAAGAACTTTTTCAAGGTAGAGCTAGTTAAGACAAAGGTGGGTCTTGATGAATGGGTAGGATTTTGCAAAGAGAGAGGAGGAGGAGAAGGGAAAGTGGAGCTGCTTTCGTACATAGACATCCATCATCCAGAAGGAAGGTGTAGCGTAGATATTGAATAGGCTCTAGTAGACATGACTTTCTTATCTATTTCCTAGTTTCTGGTGTGTTGACCACCAGGTCAGCTCTCAGTCACACATGTCTCTGGTGACAACATCCAAACCACTTGTTCCCCAGGGCCACTGCTATACTGTACTAGCCAAAACTCGGATGTCACCTTTGAGTCCTAGGCCTCTGATCTCATAGGTTTCCTAGGCGAAGGACTGTGCAGTCCTGTGGGGGTTACCTACCACCCACGAGCTGGGTAGCTTTTTTTTCCCCAGAGTCCTCTTGTAGGTGAAAATATGTATTTTAGAAGATAAATAATGTCAAGTAGAACTTGACAGATGAGACATTTTAGGGTTATATATAAGATAGTATTGGGGTTGAGGCTTAGACATACTGACAAAGAATCTTTGCTTGACCACCAAACCTTAGTCAGGTTCCTGAATCTTCTAGGCCAATCTGTGCACTCTCTTGTAAAATCAAGTTTTAGCAGGAACCCTTCTAAGTCAGGTTAGTGAGAGTCCTCTCTCTTCCGTTTCTCATCTCCTTTGATATCTGATAGGGTTCATCATCCTCTACCATCTCCCACATGACGTCTTATCACCCTGGCCTGTCTTCAGCAAGAATCCTGTTAGGTTGATTTTGTCAGTTTCCCCCTTACCCCGGTGTTTCCTCTTAGTCAATTTCCATCCATTGCACCCCCATGCCCCCAAACCTTGCTCCTTAGCTATGCAGTCCCCACTCTTCAAGCTGCATTCAGAATTAAGCAGGTTCTCCATTGAGATCTCTTTTCTCCCTTTACGATAGTTCTGAATAAAGCTTGCTTCTTTGTTTTTTATCATTGACTACTGTCCAACTCTGTTTCTTCTTTGACAATACCAAAATGTCATGTGACCTGTAGGAGATCAGTTCAGCTTTTCACGACTCAGTTTCTTCATCTATAAAATAAGAGGGGCTGTGGCATGACCATGGTTTTCAACTCCAGTTGTGCAATGGGATTGCTGGGAGAGCTTGAAAAAATACATGGATCCATTTATTTACGCTTGAATGTGTGTCTTCTGGGTAATTCCTGCTGTGTCATTTTGTTAGTTAAAAGTCCAGGTAAAAGACAACATGGAGTATGAAACAGATGGCCTCTGCTAAGGGACATTTCTGTTTATGAATTAGCTTGCCTCTTTCTCAGGCTCTGATGTGCTGGTAAGTCACACTCTCTCCTTGGCTGGGTTTCCCAGCCCATTTCCCAGTGCCTGCATATTTAAAGCCAGCCACTGGGGGAAATTGCAGGTAAAAGAACTCCACTGCCTGGTGACTGGATGGCCAGTAAAACATGGTCATTGACCAAATCTCTTAATGCACAGAGCTCTTCGGTTGGCTTACAAATGCGCTTCTGAGAGGATTAACCACAACGCATGTTTAATGGAGGGCACATCATTCTGTCTCAAGCACCACAAATGGGATGCAAGTTTTACATCCTGGAAAGCTTCCCTGCGAGGAAATGCCTCTCACACTCGACCACAGAGGTTGTTTGCTGTCATTCAAGGTCGGAAATGCCACAGTGCATACTTTTGGGCACTTAGTTCCTGTTTAGCAGATTTCGGAAGAAGCAAAGTGGTGAGGAGAAAATCACTGTAAATGAAGCTGTCAAGTCCATGGGTTTACTTCAATGTAAACCTGCATACACTCTGTCATTAAACATCAAGTGATGCTCTCGGCTGCAGTCGGAGGCACTTTTTATTAGTGAATAACTTTGGTTTTCTCTTTTCCAGAGTTCTTGTTTTTCATCTTAACACCATTTCCCTGCCCTTTTAAGGATTCTGCAACCAGATTTGCTGGCACTCACTCATTCATCCATTCATTCGTTGAGTCTTTAAACAACTATTAGCTGAATGTCATCTGAATGCCGGTGCCACCTCATGTGTGACTGGGATGACAGTTTTCCTGAAACTTGGAGAGTATTTTCTGCCTAAGTCCCTTCCCAAAGATGAACAACTCTGGATCTTGTACACGATTATTATCAAATGTGCATCAATTTCATTAGAGCTGTAAAACAGACATTTACACTGAACTAGGCTATTTATTTGCAACTTGTAAAGTTAGCCAACCTGAGTTAAAACACTCGCTTTTACTCACCCTTGGTAACTAGGACAATGCCTGTGCTTCCTGTCCCTCAGTGTCGCCATCTTTAGAAAGGGAAAGCATGGCTCCTTTTTCTCATCATCTTGTGATAGGGCTGAGCTCCCCGAATTTATCCTGGCTTTACTACTCTGTGACTTTGCTTTGCTTCCAAGTCCTCATAGCTGCTTCATTCACAAGAGGATTGCAGCTTCTTCCTCAGCCTCTGGCTCCATCAGCTGCCTGAGGAGGCCTCCTGTGGGAAGTAGGGAGGGAGGGAATGACATAGCACCTCTCTGTCTTCTTTTTTAGCATGTATTTCTCCCTTACCCCTCTCTTTCTTCCCCCAGCTGTCCTCCTCCCTCCTTTCTCCCTATTCCCTCTCTCTCTTCCTTCGTGTTTACTTTTCCACTAGGCAAAATAATAAAAAGAGGAAAAGAGTCTTCCATAAGGTATTTGAGATGGACTGAGTCATTTTCCCTTTCCCTCCACCATGCTTTCCTTTCTCCTCTAAAGGAGTAAATGACTTCATTCCTTTTAACTCGCCCACCTCAGTCCCTTTCCAGCCGATTAACTTTTGGGGTGAAAGCAGTAGAGCCGGAAACAACTTCACTTACAGATAGTACTTTTCTCAGGAGTGCTAGCAAGAGGTCACCTTTGCAAACATGTAAGAATGGCCTTAATCCTAGAGTTATTCAGAAACAGGGTTGTTTTTTTAAAGCAGATCCACTATCATTTACACAGAGCAAGACACCATACTGACATTTAACAAAG